>OZ020165.1:5830518-5988368 GCA_963971145.1 Sussaba pulchella | reverse complement strand
GAATCAACATTTTTGACCCACGATTTTTTATGTTGATATACGTCGAAAATGAAGAGACAGGTGTTTCGGGGTTTGACGTATTTAGAGCCCGTTATTGAGATGCAATGGAATTAAGTTTTTCAATTATTGACGAGATTCGGTATTTCAAATCGATATATCTCAACAACGGCCAATGATAAATTAAAAAACCAGGTAAGCTTTTTTTTGTCTTCACACGGTCTTTGCGATAAAGATATGTACAATTATGTTACACCGTTTGAACTATTATTAAGTAACAATTAATCGTCTAAATATTGAATATCTCGAAAAACAGCCATTTTATTTTCTTCTGTTTTACTTCTTGAATAAAAACAAAAAGACCCCGCTCAATTTTTCCGTTGGCTTCATTTAGGAGTTACAGCTTTTTTCGTCATGAAAAACACGTTTAATCATTATAATAATAGTTCAAACGGTGTAACATAATTGTACATATCTTTATCGCAAAGACCGTGTGAAGACAAAAAAAGCTTACCTGGTTTTTTAATTCATCATTGGCCGTTGTTGAGATATATCGATTTGAAATACCGAATATCGTCAATAATTGAAAAACTTAATTCCATTGCATCTCAATAACGGGCTCTAAATACGTCAAACCCCGAAACACCTGTCTCTTCATTTTCGACGTATATCAACATAAAAAATCGTGGGTCAAAAATGTTGATTCGACGGTATGCAGCTTCCGGTTTCACCGTGGAATCCCCCATATACTCATATCTGTAAACTAATATATGCTTATCTATGCGTATATATGTTACTATGTTCGTTACAACGAGCGGCCAATAGTTCCCGGTGCAATATGAATTATCGCTGAGGAATGAACCGAATTAAACGTGTTTTTTATCACAAAAAAATCTGTAACTTCTAAACTAAGTCCATAGCCAAATAGAGACTGGTCTCAATCGTTTCGTTTTTATTCATAGAATTTAGGAAAAAAAAATAAGAAAAATAAAATAGGTGTTTCTTTGAGATATTCAATGTTTAATCGATTAATTGTTAATTAATAACAGTTCAAACAGTGCAACATAATTGTACTTATTTTCATTGCATAGACCGTGTAAAGACAAAAGAAAAAGCTCCCTTGGTTTTTTTAATTATTATTGGCGGTTGTCGAGATATATCGATTTGAAATTCGAAATATCGTCAATAATTGGAAACCTTCAATCTACTGCATCTCATTAGCGGGCGCTGAAAACGGCAAACCCCGAAACACGTGTCTCTTCATTTTCAATGTAGATTAATGGAAAAAATCGTGGGGCAAAAATTTTGAGTCAAGGGTACGCGACTACCCGGAATGCCATGGAATGCCCCATATATATATGAGCAAGTCCACCAATTCAAGTACCGGTTTTGGCCGTCGATAGCAGCGATCTGTTTGTAACTTTGAGAAACGGAAGCCCCCATTGAGAAAAGAACTCTGAGTTTTTCTTGGATTTTTCCCTTCGTTATTGTTGCTGTAGTTGTATGGGTAATTCTCTGAGTTTTTTATGTTTTTCTTGTTTTTATTAATTTCTCAAAGTGTTTTAATAGAAAAAAAAATTTGAGTCGACCACCTATCTTCTATGGAAAAAAAACTCAGCTTTTCGAAAAAAAATACAAAAACTTTTTTGGGACCCGAAGAATTACTTAAAATCGCATTTGAAACATCAAAGTCAATATTTCGCAAAAGTATATTTAAAGAAATGTTTCAAGTATTTTTCTCGAAAAGCTGAAAAATTTTTACGTACCTAATATATGTAAAAATTAAATCGGAACCTCGTTAATAACTCGTTGAATCACCAAATGTGTGACAAAACATCTAAAACCTCAATTTATGTTTTCTCATTTTGAAATGATTCATAATACTGAGATCAAGAAACCAAAATGATTTGATTAGTTGATAAGTTTCTGCAGGTAATGACGTCGTTTTATTTTATTTTATCGTATTTTGAAGTGGCAACATTCTGAATTTTGTAAATGAAAAATTGATCATAAAGGTTAATAAAATTTTTTAAGAATATTCTTCTAACGTTACGTTATTGAGTAGTCATTATAGAAATAAATGTATATCAACTGTATCGTCAAAAAAATTATCAATAATATCCTTTTTCAATAACGAACTAATCTGACCTCACCCTTAAGTTGTAGATGGTGCACTTGCGAAACTGACAGCGTCACCACATGACTCTAAGTTTCATCTTTGATCATATGGTTTTCATGTATTTATGGCGAACACGGTTTTACGTCACTGTGCAATTGTAATAGAAACATCAATACGATTCATTTGAAAATAAAAAAATATAAATTGAGGTTTTAGTTGTTTTGTCATACATTTGGTGATTCAACGAGTCATAACAGAGGTCCCAATTTTATTTCTGCATATATTACGTGAAATTTTCTCAGCTTTTCGAGAAAAATACTTTCAAAAATTTTTAAAAATACAATTTTGCGAAAAATCGACTTTTATATTTCAAATGCGATTTTGAGTAACTTCTCAACTCTCAAAAGTTTTTTTGGTAATTATGCAGAAAGTGGACGCCACCTGCATTTCCTTGGAAATGCGCGTGGCGCACGCGTGTGTGTGCGTGTGTGTGTCTGTACGCACGTACGTACAGACTGATCGATAATGGAATCGATGTGTTCTGCTCTAACTTAGAGCTGATTCGATTGTTGTCCAATTTGGTATCGTTTTTTAGTTTTCTGAAGAAAACATAATTTAAAAATTTTACTAGCAAATCGAGAAGTTACTTGCGCGGCTCGTAAAGAGTCACACAAAATAAACATAAATAGCTGTAGGGATTAATAGCCATAGGCATTGCTTACCATGGGCACTAACCATAGGCCTCCCAATTTTTTTATATTGTTTCCCTATAGTTCAAAGTGCAGATTTTGACGTGGGGCGATTAAGTCTGAATTTTCCCCGTCGGATATACTGTGCGAGTTTTCCAAATTTAATAATCTTTGAAATTCAATGAAAAATAATAGACACCACTTATACCACTTTCTACAGAGGAACTTGAGGAGTACTTTCAGAAAAAAATTTCATTCAAATTGAAGACCAGCCGGGGCAGAAGTGGGCGGATTTTTCCAATAAAAAGACTTTTTTGCTCATTTATTCGTATTTGTTTCCGTAAATCGTACTCTATTCGTTCAAGGTTCGTGGTGAGTATTCATTTTTTTAGTTATCAAAATAATTAAACGTAATATACATTTGCTCCCCGTTTACACAATATTGTATGTTATGTTCAATTATTACGATTGTATCAAAGACAAATTGCAATCATTCCTGTGTTGCATTGTGCCGTTTTGAGCCGAAAATTAGTTCGATTTCATATTGAACGTATAATTTTTATTCAAGACACGGGGTCAGACCATAATTTAACAACATAAATTCTTGCTAGAAACCTTGAACGAATAAAGAACTATTTTCGGAGACGAAGGAAGGAAAATGCCCAAACAAAGTTTTTGACTTGAAAGAAAAATCAAATGTCAGGGAATAAACATTTAATCGGATTTCTCCAGATGATTGTATGATTAACATTTCGGAAAAAAAAAATTACCTTCGGGACTTGAACCTACAAATTTTCAGTTCCCACGCAAGCACGCTACCACTGTAGCTATCACGGCAGCTCGAATCGGATGCTATCAATATTTTTTAAATTTATTATTCGTGAACGGTTTTCCCCGAAATAACCCAGATAGTGCAATCTATTATTTTTAATCCCGAGAAAGAAATTTTTTTTAAAAACATTTTTTGCTACATATTATTTCCCTATATCTTATTAAAATCAACCTTTTTTAGGCATTACTTGATCCATTTGACGACATTCAAGTATTTCACAGCACGCATCGATTATGGTGGGTCAAACTTAGCCAGTCCGAACGCTGAACCTCGTTTGCCTCTCGATGTCGCGCAGCCCCAGCTGTTATTAAAGGCGCTCGAACGGTCGAATCCGTTCCTGAGTGTGCCACCCACGGTCTTATATACAGGTCTGGAAACGAAGCCCGTATTTCACTGATGCCGTGAGGCAGATCAACGGTCGTCGCTATTATTTCCGTTCGCCGCCACATGCGTCGCTGCTATCGGAGATTGTTATTGTTTTCCGCGTAGTGATGCAAAAAATAACCTGCACCAGACCGTGACCTGCTCTTGAGTGAAAAATTACAAAAATTAAAAAAAAAAATCGAGGAAAAATTCGCGGGAATGTCGAAGCCGTGTGGTATACGCAAGTGTGGCACCGGGTGTCGGCTTTCGGCTAAAAAATGTTCGACGTTCCGAGTGCCAGCCGATGTCGAACGATTTAAAGAGTGGTTAGCGGTGGTTCCAGGACTGAAGCAGTCCCAGTTCGTGTGTGAAAGACACTTCGAAAAAAGGTTTATTAAGAGAGAGTTATTATTATTTTATCATTTTACTTCTTTCGTATCACTATATATACGATAAGCTAGAGGTTAGATCGACGCCGCATGCACCTCATTCAGAAGAGTGAGAGAGACAGGCAGAAGCTACTCTGCCTGTCCCTCTCACAAAAGAGTCTGTCCTTGTTTAACATACTACGATGTCAGTGCCCTGTGGTGGCGAAAGATGGAAATGAATGTGAAGCCGTATACGATGCCGACCAAATCGGAGTCGTTTCCAGACCTGTATATAAGACCGTGGGTTAGATCGACGCCGCATGCACCTCATTCAGAAGAGTGAGAGAGACAGGCAGAAGCTACTCTGCCTGTCCCTCTCACAAAAGAGTCTGTCCTTGTTTAACATACTCCGATGTCAGTGCCCTGTGGTGGCGAAAGATGGAAATGAATGTGAAGCCGTATACGATGCCGACCAAATCGGAGTCGTTTCCAGACCTGTATATAAGACCGTGACTTGAACGACGTTCTCCCCACTCCCTTGAAAATTCCCGACGCCCCACCACGCCGCCACTTACTTGACAGTGGTGGGATGTCGGGAATTTTCGACGAATGAGAAGTAGTTTTACCCCCAGAGAATAGGCCGCTGTATCAATCTCCCTACTCATCTCTGCTCTACCGACCATGCCAACCGCCGGCGGTCGGCTTCGCGCATCATACATCGATCGCAACTATGCGCAGCCAATAGCATCTCTTTAACGCGTCGCCAATCAGCGCATGTTTGTCGGCCATGTTGCTTCGTTTGCGCGGCAGGACGGAAATAACCTAAAAACCAGTCATCACCCAGTTACCAGGCCCTGTCAATTTTAACCGATTTTATTCCGACTTATCGAATTCGGCTAAATTGTTTAAAAATAATGATCCTGAATTTTTTTCGGAAAATTCGTAACTCGAGGAGACGGCATATCTCGTAAGGTGAATGCTACATTCGTATTCACCGCCGCGACGTCAGAAGAGGTTGGGTCGTCGAGGGACGCGATTGGCCGCGGCAGGATTGTGAGCGCCGTGCGCCGGCTACTTCTCCTCACACGCTGTTGTACCAAAAACGGTGTGGAAAGGGTACCCTCCAAATTCTTTCCTCCCCTAATCTGGCAGCACTGCTCGAACGGTCGAATCCGTTCCTGAGTCTGAGTGTGCCACCCGTTAAAGACGCCCCACCACAACTTGAACGACGTTCTCCCCACTCCCTTGAAAATTCATGGCACCCCACCACTGTCAAGTAAGTGGCGGCGTGGTGGGGTGCCATGAATTTTCGACGAATGAGAAGTAGTTTTACCCCCAGAGAATAGGCCGCTGTATCAATCTCCCTACTCATCTCTGCTGGGTGTGGCCATCCACTTTTACTTTCGTAGTTCGTGGCCAACCGACTTCGACTCGAGTAGTCAATAGACTGTCACGCCTCTATCGACGGGCGACAAAAGCTTTACCGGAAACCGCACTAGTCAAGAAAGAAAAGATATATTATTACGAATAGAACTACCGGTTGCTTCGTCTCGTGGGAAGACCCGTCTACGGCTTTGCATTACGTTTTACGATTGTATCAACCTCGTTAACTGCTGAAACTTAATAAACACAATAAAATATACGTTACCTTCGATCCACTAAGCATTGAACATTTATTTATTATAGACGAAAGTACTATATGGGCACAAGCTCAGGCGACATCTAGTGAGCTTAGAGAGAAAAAGTGTAATCGCAATCGAAAGAGAGAAGAATATGGGTGGTACTGATCCTCTTTCGTTCTAATTAAAGCTTATTGGTGGAAATCATTGAGATAATTATAGATATAGATAATTTTTACCAATCAGCTTTAACTGGAAAGAGAGGCTCAGAACTATCCATTCTTTTCTCTCTTTTTATTGCGATTACATTTTTCTCGCAGCATCATTGGTCCATTAGTTTATAGCAACGGGTAGTTCTGAACCTCTCTCTTTTTAGTTAAAGCTGATTGGTCTAAATCATTGATATATAGCTAATGTTAACCAATGAGTCTTAAGTGGAAAGAGAGAGGCTTGGAACCGCCCACGGCCTCCGTTCTTTCTATTGTGATTGTGATTACACTTTTTCTCGCAGCATCATTGGTCCATTAGTTTATATCCATGGTTTTTCCATGGAGCCTCAGAAGAGGCACCTTTTTGAAGCAGATCTAAACTCTGATTCAAGTTTGGGATGCTTGTCATCTTTGTTTCATCCCATCTGGCATCTCTGTCTGGCACCACTGCTCGAGCTGGCCTTGATTGGTTTGATTCCGCGACACCGCAGCAGCCTTCACGGCTGTAATCCTCTATCCGTTTGGTTTGAATCCGTCGGTATTCACCGTGTGGTGTACCGCCAAAAAACTCGGAGGTTTCCTCCGTGAACTCTCGAGAAATTCGAATTCTACGAAATCTCGGTTCTAACAGGCGGAAAACAATCGTTCGGCGTACGAAAACAGTGATAGAAAATGACCAATTCCGTGTAAATAAATATCTGTGCGGTAAAATAACCCCTGAAAAATGTCGGAAGAAGAGAATCTCGAGCGATGCTTTCAAGCCCTTAAATTAATGAGTGAGCAAAAATTATTTTACATTATCTTTCATTCACGAGTCCTCTCTAACCTTTTTTCTGTCAACTTCTTCTTTTTAATGTTTTAACGTGTATTTTTTTCTTTCCCCAATGCTATGCGCTGTATAATTTAGTTCTGGAGAGAAATGAGTGACGCTGGTGCGTCTCGTAAACAATAGCAATAACTCGATTATTTCTACGTCGTAGCAGTGCTCAGCATCGACGATTATTAATTTGTATTTTTCTGGATAGAGAAACGCAAGGTAACCGGTTTCGAGGAAGTGCTTACCATTCTGCAAAACAGGGTGGCAACTAACGGTTTGCAAACCCAGGACATGGATTTTCTTATCAAATATATTACGAAAACCGAATTGGGTAAGTCCAACATTTTCAAGTTTTTTTGTATTCTTGGCTGCAAAAATAATTAAAATGTTTTTGTTACTTTTTGCGTCAAGGCGCTATGCATACAGTGCCGTTGATAAAGTGTCTAGTGCCAAAGAGTCGAGTGGACAACGAGGCTACGGAAAGAATGATCGTCTACTGGATATCTCATTTGAAAGGTCTACCGCTCACAGTCTCCATAATAATAATCCAGTGGATCGTAGGCCTGTGGGAATACCAATTGGTGGATAGACAAATTATCAATGCCTACTACGATTGTTACTTCTCCAGTATGCTGAAGGCGGAGAAATTGGTACGATTCTATGAACGATCCATTCGCAGGCGGAATATTAACCCTTAGTGTGCAACTTATCTTTGTAAAGAGGGTTATATAAGTCTCAACGCCTTAAAAAGTACTATGGAGTGCTCTAAAAAATTCAAAAAAATTCATGAAATCTTATCAACCATCCTGGTATAACAATCAATCATTATTTCACTGAAGGAATCATTTGTTTAAACAATATAATCATTTAAACAAACAAAAATGTGAAGAGCGCACCGCTTTGTTAAAAAAATCGTAACTTTGGATCTAAACAACATTTTTTAATGCATCAAACGGGAAATTAAAGCTTAAGAACAGTTCTTCAAGAAAAAAAATATCGGGGTTCTGATTAAAAAAAAATAAATGCTTAAGTTTTGAGCATGAAAGACGAGTTTCTTTTGGAGTGCGTAAGAAGGTATAATTTCCAATAAAATAGACATTGTCTTAGTTTCAAATCGATTTTATTTATCAGAATCACACATTTTCGAATCTCATGCAAAATTGAGAGGAATATAAAAATATCACGATGACGGCAATTACGATCCTAAATTACATCGCGCAATCGTGACAAAATGTATTTTTGTGTTTGTTACAAACTGGTTCGATGCACTTACAGCACCAGCAACATTTTTTAATCTTTGTTCTTGCTCTCATGGACGTAGTATACGATGAACATCTTCCAGCTAATGGTGCGCCGTTGTCTTCTATGACTAGTAAATTTCAAATTCCATAAAAATTCAAGTTACGAAACTTCAATTAATCAATTTATCATTAAGAAACATCGAAATTGGAGAAATAAAACGTCTGTACCAATTTTCGCTAACGTATTTTGGCAAAGGGGGTCACATACGACCCCCACCTAACTTCGTCTCGCCCTCACGACAGCTGTTTACAAACCGAACCAGCTGCACTTGAAAAGTTTTCAACCTATCACTGTACAATATTTTAGGGTATAGTCCGGCCTCCCACCTTGTCCTATTTTCGAAACTAACAAAAGAAGAAGTTTTCGGTGGGGTCACCGGTGACCACCTTTGCACACCAAGGGTTAACATTTTTTTTCTTTTATTATGAACGTACTCTTGCATTCAGGTATCTCACATAGCAAGGTTGGTTTACTTGCTGACTAAACCGGAGGACGTAACTCGAAGACAAGTCCAACGATTGCTTCAGCTCCAGACAAGATATGCCAAGCCTCAGAAGCACATCAATGCATTGCTCTCGTAAGCTCCTCCGATTTTTTTTCATATTCTTTTTCGCCCGATCAACAAACTAGGCTCAACCAATTCCAACTTTTAAACTATATTTGCTTTTTTTGAAATACAATCATTCCTTTAAGCTTTCCCATTTTTTTTTTCATTGTTTTTCTATGTATTTCGCGCGGTCAAAAACGATTTGTGAATAATGAAAATAATCAACAGAAATATTAGACGGGGTCGGGATCGATACAGGCCCGAATACAGAAGATCAATTATTACAGATTATTATAACAAAATATAACAGATTGTTCAAGTCGTACAAACCCGAACTCGTGCCCGAGAAAATTCCTTCCCTGAACATCGAGAGCATCTGGAAACCGATTCCGGAAGCGCTGAGAGTAGGATTCGAGGATGCTAGGGAACGTGTCAGCGTTCACGAGAGTCGTCGCCAAGAAAATTTTGATTGGAACGTCGCTAAAGTACGTCCAACGTTTTTTTTCTCGATCGATTCATTATTTTTCGTTAATAAAATAATTAATCAATGATTCTGCAGCTCACGGGTTCGAAAAAAACCGCGGAACCTCTGTTGCCGTCCGTGCGATACTTTCATATCGGATCGACGATCTACAAGGACAGAGACACCAAATCCATATTCGATCTTGCCAAGTGAGCCTCGTTTGATAAAATATTTTTCAAATTTGTTGAAGGAAAAAAATAAAGAAATTAGGAGACCTATGGTTAGCAGTGCCTATGGTTAGTGGTGCCTGTGACTATTAGGGTCGTTCTTAATTTGGTGATTTTCTTTGGCATTGATCTTCAAAAGTAATCAACATAAATAGAAAAAATTGGTTGCAATCGTTTGGAATTTTGTAGGGGAAATTTTTTATTACTTCAAAACTATACATGACAAAAAAATTTCATTTGACCATTTTGTAGGAAACTTAATGCTCTGCAAAAAAGGTTTCTTATAAAATTTCCGTGAATCTAATATTTATTACGTAATTAGCCAAAAAAACTGGCTTTATTATTTTCAAAAATCGATCATCGTGTAAAACAGTAATGTGACATGAGAAAACTGCAATTCATTTTTGTATGCATTCAGAAATATGAAGAAATACGTGGCGCACTCAATGATAAAATGTAAACAATATTTGAAATGTTAATTTTGTTGATTTTATTATAAATTATAATATTCATTTATATAAGTATTTATGTATTACATATTTATAATATATATTGTTATATATAAAAAAATATTATGAATATTATAATTATATATATACATAATTATAATATTCATTTATATATGTATGTATGTATTACATGAAAAAAATAAAGCTAGTTTTTTTGCTAATTACGTAATAAATAGTAGATTCACGAAAATTTTACACGAACCCTTTTTTGCAGAGCATTAAATGCAATAACACAAAATTTAATTTGCAATTCGATTTTGTAGTTTCGACGACGTAGGAAGGCACCATTTCACCGTGGAGATGCCCTGTAACGCAACCTCGCTTCTCGCTAACACCGCTGGTTATCATTTTCTCACGTTCGCTGATTTTGCGTATCAAAGCAGATTTTCCTACAACTTGTATTACACTCTTCGCAGAGGTACGTACATTTCAATTTCACATTTTTTTTTTCAAATTCGTGATTATTGTCATCGTATTATTTTTTTTATTATCTCCCAATGTTTTTATCAGCATTTGTATTGGAAAGAGGTAAATTTTCCAACAGCCAGATGGAACAGTTGCTAGACATGACGATAGAATTTTCGCGATACATGCAGGAAGGAATTCCCGTAGTCGATCGATTTCTCTACGAATATTTCGATTACGTGAGCGAGGAAGATTATCGTTCGAGATTTCTAAAACTGTTGCAGTGGTGCACGTCGATTACCGCAGCTGGTGAGTATTTTGTTATCGCTCGTAACGATTATTACCGAATAAACATTATTAACTCGTTGATGAATTTTTAGAGTTTGAATGCTACATCGTCGACTGGATACACTCGATGTTTTCAATATCTTCCGTCGAGGAGAAGTGCGAGATAATCAGTACGATACAAAAGTTGGCTGTAAACGTGGTGAGTCGAAAAATGTCAACTGGAAACCACGGAATTGCGATATCTTTTTATTTGTTTTTTTATATTCGAGGGGGTATATCTAGCGAGAAATAGGTTTTTTTGCATTTTCGGAAAGAACGTTATTCAACTAACTAACTGTCTATTTAACTAACTAACTAACTAACTAACTAACCAACTAACTAAACTAACCAACTAACCAACTAACTAAACTAACCAACTAACCAACTAACCAACTAACCAACTAACCAACTAACCAACTAACCAACTAACCAACTAACCAACTAACCAACTAACCAACTAACCAACTAACCAACTAACCAACTAACCAACTAACCAACTAACCAACTAACCAACTAGCGAAGTACCCAGCTAACCAACTAACCAACTAACCAACTGAGTAACTAACTAAACTAACCAACTAACCAACTAACCAATTAACCAACTAACCAACTAACGAACTACCCAACTAACCAACTTCACCAACTAACCAATTAACTAACTAACCAACTGAGTAACTAACTAAACTAACCAACTAACCAACTAACGAACTAACCAACTTCACCAACTAACCAACTAACAAACTAACCAGCTAACCAATTAATCGAATAACCAACTTCACCAACTAACCAACTAACAAACTAACCAGCTAACCAATTAATCGAATAACCAACTAACCAAATAACCAACTAACCAACTAAGTAATTAACTAAATCTCATTAAGGGATCCGGAAAATTGGCCGAGTTGTAGCTAATCTTATCGCGCTTTTTCCGCCGAGCCGCGGCTAATGAGCAACTTGGCCAAAACTTTGAACCAACTACACGAAGTTGGATGTAGTTCATCACGAAACTACATTTTGAATTCGGTGGGCGAAATTTCTCGAGAACTACCTGACCGATCTCGTTCAAATTTAGAGAGCTTTTTTAAAAAAAACTATTTTCCATAGCTTAAGAAAAGCTTTTCCAAAAAAAAAATTTGGTTCTCGTTTAATTTGTAAAAAACTAACGAAAAGTCGAGCCAAAAACGTAAAAAAAAATGGCAATTACCTGCCATTCGCCAATAAAAGAAAAAGAGAAAAACATTAAGCTTGAGTTTAATTCTTCTAAAACGATAATCACCAATCGTTTTGTTTTCGAATTGTTTTTTTGGAACATATCCTGCCTTCCGCAAAAAAAAAAAAAAGACCGCCACGAGAAGCAGGATAACTCCGCCGTTTTGTGATATATTTTAAAACAAGCTGCAAGTTGGAACTTGTAATTTGCTTCCTCGAAATCGTAAGTAGTGAACGAAGATTTCTCTATGATGAATCATTTTTTTTGTTCTGAATCTGATAGATTAAACGGAGATATTTATATGAGTGGTAATTTTCTATTTAATCTTTGGCTTCCTCATAGAGGAATCTTCGTTCACTACCTACGATTTCGAGGAAGCAAATTGCAAGTTCCAACTTGCAGCTTGTTTTTGGAAATGTAAAAACGATACAAAATCCGATTCGAGGCTTGAATCATGACCAAAATTATAGTTAAAGTCGGGGTTATAGAGCTCGACATGCCTCCAAAATTTGGGAGCCGTAGTTGAAACTGTTCTTGAGTTATACACGTTTGAATCTTGGGAGGTCATCTTGAACGTACATAATAATTCAAAGTGTCCTAAAATTCGAACGCGTTGTTCGGTTTCTACCAAATTTAGTAACAAATAAAGCTGATTGTTGGTTCAAGCGTGTGCATGAATTTGAGCACGTTCAGTCGAATATTTTCCAACTTGCAGAGGTTCGAACTTCGACATTTATAGTTGCTATAAAATTAGATCCGCTGAGCCGATCTTCGCCAAATTTGGTAGATATCATTGCTTAATGATGTTCTATACTCGTGTAAATTTAGAGCTCGATTGGTTAAAGTTAACGAAAGTTATAGCGACAAATTTGATTTTTTGAAAAATTCAAAATATCATAAAATCGAAAATTATCGATGGATTCGGCCCAAATGCTATACCAACAAACATTATATACAAATCTCTTTGTCAAAAACTATTCAGACGAACATCTCAAAATTTGCGACAGTTATAGTGCGTACGTCCTTTTTTTGGAAATTTGAAAACGACACAAAATCCCAGCGACGCCTTGAATCATGACCAAAATTATAGTCGGAGAAGGGGTTATAGAGCTGCACATGCCTGCGAAATTTGGGGGCTGTAGCTGAAACCGTTCTCGAGTTATACACGTTTGAATTTTGGGAGTCCATTACACACACACACACACACATACACACATACATCCGGACATTTTCTAAAAATGTGTGTTTCTGGACGTTTTAGAACATTCTGAACATGGTGACATGAATATCTCGAAAAAAAAATGTTTCACCGTCACATAGCTTCCTCTATGAGGAAGCAAAAAATGATAAAGAAGCATTTTCAATAAATGCACTGAATACTCAAAATAATAAATCGTCAATATTCTCATTAATTTCGTCAGAAAAAATGATTGAATTCGAGGTCCGTCGCGCTAGATATACCTCCTCAAAAAAAAAAAAATGTTTTCTCTTTCAGTTCGTAAGACACAATTTTGGAAAGAAATCGATAAAGCCATCGTCGTTTTTGGGCCAAGTACCTTCGGGCGATCTCGTCGACACGATTCCAGCGTTAACGACCCTCGTCAATGATCTCGTGATCAGCGGTTTGATGATCCACGAGAATGATCTTTCGTTCATGAACGCAGCGTTGGATTTCTACGATGAGATGTGCCGATTGGAATATCGATGCACGGTCGCGGTGTGGACCATCGCACCAGCCGCGCTTATCTACGGTGGTTTAATCTCCAAAAGTTGCGCCATTCTCTCGAGAGTCTGTGGGCTTTTATTGAGGTATTTATCGCACACGAAAATTAATTATTTTCTTTTTACGAACTCGGTGTCATTTTTATACACCAAAAGATCGAAATTAAATTTTTTTATCGTCTATTGCTTCCTCATAAAGGAAGCTTTGTGACGGTCAGAAATTTTTTTTTCGAGATTTTGATGTCAATAGGTTCAGAATGTCCTAAAACATCCAGAAAACACATTCGGAAAAAATGTCCGGATGTATGTGTGTGTGTGTGTGTGTGTGTGTGTGTGTGTGTGTGTATGTATGTAACCACCCTCTAAAATTCAAACGTTCATAACTCGAGAACGGTTCAAGCTACCGTACTCAAATTTTGCACACATGCGATGCCTTCTAATATGTATGTAATCTGTGAATTTCGCAATTATCGACGCACTTATTCGGCTTCGACAGTGTTTTGAATTTTTCAAAAAATGTCTGTAGCCACGCTAGCGTCCGCAATTTTCGACATATTCGGCTAAATAGTTTTTTACATATAGAATTGAGTACAAGGACGGTTGGTATTGCATTTGAGCCGAATCCATTTATAACTTTAGATTTTATGATTTTTTGAATTTTTCAAAAAATCAATTTTTTTGCTCTATTTGTCGTTAACTTCAACCAATCGAACCATAATTCTCTGCAACTATAGGATGTCATTGTGTTATAATACATATCAAATTTGGCCGAGATCGGCCGAACGGATCAAGATCTAGAGCAATACGAAATTTCTAAGTTCCAACCTCTGCAAATTAAAACTAGCTGCAAGTAGAAACTTGCAAAGTGCTTCCTCCGTAATCCTCCGCACTTGAGCCAATGGACGAAATCCTTTATGAGGAAGCCAGAATTAATAAAGAAAAAAGGTACTCATGATCCTCATAAAGGACTTCGTCCATTGGCTCAAGTGCGGAGGATTACGGAGGAAGCACTTTGCAAGTTTCTACTTGCAGCTAGTTTTATTATCCATTATTGTGCTTTTCGTCTAGATATCGCGAGATGTATATGCGTATAACGGAATTGGACATGAGAGATTGTTACACGGAACAGCCCGGTATACTGAACACTTACGGCATCGATTTTGCGAACGCCCTGTGGAACAATCGTCTCTTCAGCGCGCGTCACACGGGACAATTTATAAAAAGTTTGTCCGACAGAGCGATAGAATATTTGCCGGGTAGCAAAAAATCCAGAGATTCTCTTCTCAGCATCGACAAACATTCGGCGATCATACCCTACAAGTATTTTCTCAGCAAGGATGGTTTGGAAATCAAAACCCAAGAGGTGAAACTTTGTTTTTAAGGGGTTAGGCCACTCTAGAGGCCGAATAAATAGGCTTTTTTGGGGATTTTTTTTCGGAAAAACTAGAAAATCAATCGAGGTTACAGAAAGGGTGTTCATCATACATGTCGGTGACTGTATACAATAATTTTTTTGAAGCGATTAATTTCAAAATGGCGGCTGTGCAGCGTTTTTGCGATGACGTCTCCATTTTTCGAGGGTCCACGGCCGGAGAAACAGCTCTCGTAATTTTTGCATTATGATGAGCCAATGAATTTTTTTTTATTTTATATGACAACAGCTATAGAAGTGCGTAGGATTATCCCGATACATTGATTTTTGACCAAATTACGCACTTCCAAAGTGAAAAGTGAAAAATTTGCCTAAAACGTCGTCAGAAAATTGTTAATAACAAATGAACTATGCAATATAAAAAAAAAATCCTACGCACTTCTATAAATAATGTATCTTTAAAGATATATTCGAAATTTCAAGTGAATCGGTTGGAAATTGTCTGAGTTATGTTTCCGGCCATCTTGAAAAATGCAGTTATGAGATAAATGCGTTTGAAGTTTTGAGCTGCGTTCGCTGCCGACTACTAAAAGTCTTTTGGGACTTCATTTTTGAGGTCCTAAGGAACGATGAGAAAAAAAAATCGATTCTTCGAAAATTTCGGAGTCGCCTAACCCCTCAACGTCGTCAAAGTTTAATTGAGATTATAATGAAAATCCATTATTGATCGGTTATTCTTCTTTGATTTCTCCAGGACGTATTGCACATTGCCAAGCTCTATTTTCCGGCTGTCAGTGGTGTAATCGAATCGAGCGTGGACGATTGAAGCGAAACAGCAACGAAAAGAAGATTTTACCAAAGTGCCTATTACATTTGACGTTACGACGATGCGTGGAATATGCGCTTAACAAATATTCACGTTAGTCAATAGTCACATAATTCCGGAACAAATAATGAGGATGCAATGATTTTTATAATTTTACGATGTAACAGTGATACATCATTTTTTTTTCCGCACAACAATTCAGTGTTGCTCATCAAAACGACAGCGCGAAGAAGATTTGTCGAAAGTAATGTGTTCAGTAATTTTTACAGTCAAGATTTCTGTCAATCCTTCGTAGAGACTTCTTTTTTTTTTATTGCCAAACGGATATTAATTTTGGATACGTAATGAGAGAATTAATGTCCGAATGAATGGATCGAAAAATAAGTCTATGAAAATAATGAGAGGGTGTAAATAAATTTGAATTTTTTAAACTTTTCTTGTATCGTTAATTTTCTATTTTGTCTTATCGAAGCGTCTGGAATAACAGACCTTTTTTATTATGGAGACAGATTGAAGGGCGAGTCTCGGAGTTTCGAATATTCAATGTTTCGATGGTCCAAATTTTTGAAAATTCATGTTTCGACCGTGTGGGGTTATTTTTCCATGAGAAACGTCTCATAGTTAAAAAAAAATAAATAAATTTGAGATCCAACGTATCTAAAGTACAATTTTCCGAAGGGTCACGAGTCCGACTCGCCAATTCTCCGAAAGGGCAAGATTCCGAAATTTCAATAAGTCGAAAGTCTATCCAATTCACTGACAGTACAAATAATTGAAAGAGCGAAGCATCGAACGGTCACATGTTTGAAAATCCAAGGTATCGCAATTAAAAGTTCCAAATGAATATGGGTTCGAACGATAATAATGCGAATCGGCAAGGGTTCGACTGTAAATGGTTCAACGGGCCAAATATTCGAAAACCTATTTATAGGTATTGTGGCGTAGCTCGAAAGAATCCCGAAACGTATATGGGGCATTCCATGGCAAACCGGATAGTCGCGTACCCTTGACTCAAAATTTTTGCCCCACGATTTTTCACATTAATACACATCGAAATTGAAGAGACACGTGTTTCGGGGTTTGCCGTTTTCAGCGCCCGCTATTGAGATGCAATAGAATTAAGGTTTTCAATTATTGACGATATTTCGTATTTCAAATTGATATATCTCAACAACCGCCAATGATAATTGAAAAAACCAAGTAAGCTTTTTCTTTTGTTTTTACACGGTCTGTGCGATAAAAATAAGTAAAATTATGTTGCACCGTTTGAACTATTATTAATTAACAATTAATCGATTAAACATTAAATATCTCAAAAAATACCTATTTTCTTTTTCTTTTTTTTTCTCTGAACTCTTTGAATAAAATTAAAACGATTATGACCACCCGCAACTTGGCTATCGGCTTAGTTTAGAAATTACAGCCTTTTTGTCATGAAAAGCACGTTTAATTTGATTCATTTCATCAGAGTCGAAAATGCAGTTAAAAATGGCGCTAGTATATTGTGAGCAGCTCCTTTTCGAAAATAATAAAATCGCGACGGAACCTTCAGCAGTGATTAAAGAAGAACATATGAAACTCGGAGAAAAATTGTACAGCACAATAATGAAAACACTGGCGGAAAATATAATTTTCATAGAAGATGATCTTTATTATGTTTGAAGAAGCCGACGAAGAAGGTCTGTTCGAAGAAGTCGAAGATTCTGCATTACAATCAGACGACGAGTACCATCCTGATGAAAAAAGGTCGAAAATTGATACGGATAACATTCCGCTTGATTATAAAATAAAGGTGGTTAAGTGGACTGAGTCACCTAAAAATTCGAAGAAAAAATTTTTTTTTTTTTTGTGACCAGATCAATCTACATTTGCATTCTAATTTATCCTTATGAAGTATCTATACTTAGCTATATTTTCAAATTTTTTCAGAACCATATCAAGCATCCGAACGCTGTGATATTTTCCCAAAGTTTGGGAGCTTGTCGAAAGATTCAGACCGAACAAATGAACCGATCTTAGATTCTGACGTTCCATTTTGTTCAGAAAACACATAATTCCGGAGTGAATGTGGTATTTTTTTTTGATGCACTTTAAACATTTTGGCAGCCTATAACGTAAAAAGGAAACAAAGTTTGTGGGAAAACAGTTGAATAATAGGTCACCATAACTTCATCGTACCTCGCATTCCAAATTCCCACATTTACTCCGGAATTATGTGTTTTCTGAACAAAATGGGACGTCAGAATCTAAGATCGGTTCATTTGTTCGGTCTGAATCTTACGACAAGCTCCCAAACTTTGGAAAAATATCACAGCGTTCGGATGCTTGATATGGTTCTGAAAAAATTTGAAAAGATAGCTAAGTATAGATACTTTATAAGGATAAATTAGAATGAAAATGGAGATTGATCTTGTCACGAAAATTTTTTTTTCTTTCCTTCGACTTTTTAGGTGACTCAGTCCCCTGAATTTGGCGAAATAGCACCCAAAATGGAGTCTTAAAAATCTACAAAAAAAAGGGAGGTTCCCGTCTAAAGAGAATGGATCAGTTGAAATTATGGGAGGAACAAATTAGGAGAGGTGGATCCACGAAAGATAAATATACTACAATTGATAAATGGACTCATGATCGGTTTGTGAAAGCTCGTCAATCCAACCAGCAATTCACGACGAGGAACTTGCAGCAATGGGCTCTAGCTGCTGCCAGCCAATTTCCGGATTTGAAATTTAAAGCTTCAGAAGCGTGGGTCAAGGTCTTCAAACGAAGACACCGTATTCGACAAAGAAAAATAACGAAATTTGTGTCGGAGAGAGAAACCGCGACAATGGAAGAGACCCTTGCTGCACCAGAAAATAGGGTAGAATTAATAGTTGTACAAAATACTGGGAATAAAAGTATTAATTCTTCAATCTCCTGTACAATTTTTTTCAAAATCCCTCTTCCAGTTAAAAAAATAAGTTATCACAATTGATTCCAAAATAAATATTATTCGAGACAACTAAATTTGTAATGAATGTAAAATGTTAGAAAAAGAAAAAAAAATCAAGATTACCGGCGGGATTCGATCCAACGATCGCGCGAATTTTTTTGAAATTTTTTAATTCCGTAAAGCTTAAAAGATTCCTAAGCGTTCACGCTATGAAATCAAAAATGAAACGAAATGAAAAATTATATAAGGCTTCAAATAAGAAAAATATTAACGGAATAATTAAATAAAATTAAAAGTTCACCGACCGACCTTAATATTAAGACAGAGAGATAAAATTCGCGGGATTTTTTTTTTTTTGAGAGTAACTTCAGATTTTTTCGAGTGGAAAGACAAATTTGTTTCAACATACATAAAAAATGCAGTAATTAAATAAAATTAAAAAAAATACTAGGCGCGCCTTGATATCAAAATTGAGGGATCAAATTTAAAAGATTTTTTTTTTCAGGTCAGCTTCTCAATTTTTCCATTAGGAGAACAATGTTTTTTCTTTAACGGCCACCCTGGTATATATATTAGGGTGGCTCGAAAAAAAAAAAATCCGATTTCAAATGGTAAGCATTCAATACAAAGTATCTTGCAGCCGTAGAATTCCGCCCAAAAATGAACCCGATCGGACAATTTTTAGGGGTCGTCGACGATTTTTGAAGTTTTACCATTTGATTAACATTGGAAGAATCGATGATCGGATTTCAAAAGTCTGCATGCCATTTTAAGCGGTTTTTAAAGATCTTTCGAATGGAACTTACGAGATCGACGTAGCTATAAAATTCGCAGAGCTATGATTTTTTTAATGGAAACTTCATGTTCTTCCAATGGTAACCAAATGGAAAACTTAAAAAAGTAGTCAAGTAGCGTGTTGGGCACGCACATGATAAGGTTCCGTAGTCATTCTGTAGTAGTCATTGACATTCTGGAATTTTTTCAGATTTTTTGCATCGACAGTTTAAAAGTTAGAAGGGTGGGGGACACTCTGATAACGACATTGAAAGCTAATATCTCGAGAGTGAAAGGTTAAAATAAAAAAGTCTCAGGACATTGTTTGTTGCATTGAGGGAGACCTATCTAAAGACACCTCACTCAATGGGGTGAGCAAAAAAAAAATGTCGAGTACACTTTTTAATCTGCGGGAGGGGTGTAAAATAGTACATTATGACACTAGTACGAAAAAAAAATTTCTGACGAGTGTGAGTTTGCAGAACGAGCCGAAGGCGAGTGTTGCAATCACACGAGTCCTGAAAACGTTTTTCGTACGAATTTTTATGTCACAAGGTGCGTAAATGCGGTTTGACGCGAACGAAGTGAGCGTAAAACCGCCCTTTTACGCGCAGCGTGTTATAATAGTATATTACGATACAAGGGCGAAAATATTTTTTCTGACGAATGTGAGTTTGTAGCACAAGCCGAAGGCGAGTGCTGCAATCACACGAGTCAAGAAAAGGTTTTTCGCACGAGTATAGTATACATTTTTATTGCACGAGGTGTGTAAATGCGATTTGACGCGAACGAAGTGAGCGGAAAAATCGCATCTTACGCACGGCGTGTCATAAAAATGATTTTTTTCCGAAAATATTTTTTTTTGTTTTTAGTTCGACGATCTTCGTCTGTGTACCAAATTTTATCTCAATCGGTACATAAGTGAGAGAATGGGAGGATTGTGACATGAAGACAGACGGACGGACGGACTTGCCGAAACCTTAAGGGTTCCTAGATTTCTACGGAACCCTAAAAATGGTCCAATCGGGTTAATCTTTGGGCAGAATTCTACGGATGCAAGATACTTCGTAGCAACTGCTTACCATTTAAAACTGGAAATCATGACTTATGATCTTAAGTCCGTGATATTTTTACTCATATACGTCGTGTAACCCGATCGCGTGACCGTTGACAGATCTTTCGTCAATAATCGGAACGGACCGCATAAAAATTCACGATCGTCTCGATCTTAGAATCGTAACTTTTATTTCCTCCAATTTACATACAAATGATTTTTTTCATTTACATCTCACAGCAGTCTTGTATACACATATGTTAACGGAGATCATGACCGGCTGATGTTGAACTCACAAACATTCGAGACGTGCCAATTTTATTCGGCACTCACGAAAATCATCCGCGTACTCGCTACATTATGCTTCTAAACTTTTTTCTTTTTTTTTTTTTTTGACTCGGTCGTAATACAACGCATCGTCGCAAGGCTGAACAAGATTGCTTTTATCATTCGTTTACCTGTCTTATTTTTTTTTTTTTTTTTGCTTCTTCATAATTTTCATATTCATATGCCTGTCGTATTCTCGTAAATGATCCTACGTGCTACAATGACACACGTTTAGATGCAATACGTATGAGGTCGTTAATTTCTTAAATTATAATTTCATTCGCGGTTTTGTTTTGTTTGTTTTTTTTTCTTCTTCTTCGTTTATTATCGTACACGTTAAATACGTCTAATTGCATCCCTTGAAACAGTTTCGTTCCGAGTAAAACAATTCGAATTTCGGTTATCTAAAACTCAGCGAGGATACAATTTTTCCACATTCTTGCGCAGTTGCGTGGTATCGTTACTGTGCCAAAGGGACAATTCCGAACAGGCTCGAACCACTTCGAACGTTTTATCCGTCTCGAATCGACAATTACAGAGAATTATTTCGGGATACCAATCGGGTCGATAAAATACACAAATCCTTCGGGGTAATTCTACGAATTTTTTCTTCTTCAAAGGCTTTATTATTATTATTATTTTTTTCCAACCCGATAAGAGTATTTTTCGGTGAAAGAGACAGACATATATATTGTGAATCGTACATATACATCTTCGCGACTATTCGCTTAGAATCGAGCGTTTTTTTCACATCTCTAGTTACTTTTTTTTTTTCGATCGATTAAATTTATTTTTT
Source organism: Sussaba pulchella (assembly GCA_963971145.1). Classification (NCBI taxonomy): domain Eukaryota; kingdom Metazoa; phylum Arthropoda; class Insecta; order Hymenoptera; family Ichneumonidae; genus Sussaba; species Sussaba pulchella. The sequence continues at coordinate 5,966,565 of OZ020165.1, read as the reverse complement.
TCTTATAATACCGATAACGCAACTGCCAGAATTTCATTTTTTTTTTTTTTTTTTTTTTTCGAAAATTAATTCACCTATTATATTTATTGCTTAATGATTAACATGTTTTTTCTAATACTCCTACAAATTTGCGTTGAATTTTTTTTACTTTTAACGATGTATCGATGCTCTTTCGTGAAACTAGTTTATGCGAATGCGTTTTTTTGTTTTCTGTTTCAACCGCGACGTATGTCGCAAAGGGTGTACGTATATCGTTTGTTTTTCGGTACTTTTAGAGCCATTAGGAAAACGTATCAACACCAAGGCCGGTATACGAACTTATACAGATCTGCAGCTCGCGAGGGACCGAGAAAAACCCGATATTAGGTGGATCAACGAATTAAACGAAATAAAAAAAAGAAAAAAAAACAACGCGGGAGATCTTCGAGTACAAAAATTGTGACAAGCGTTAACAAGTCCAGCCGGTTTCGGTCCATCTCTCGTTTCTTCGTTCGAGCCGGCAGGCAGTGACTTTAGCATGAGGAAAAAAAAAAAAAAAAAAACAACAGAAAAAAATAATTTTTCAGTACAAAAAGAAATATTTCGGAGAATAATTGAACGTAAAAAAAAAAATAATAATATCTAGATTGTCTTTGTAATGAGAAATGCCGCTCGTTATGGCACGATAGAGCGAGAAGGACGGGAATACACGTCTTCGCTTCAAGCGGGATACAAAATTGCGATTAGTCTTGATATTCATTTTTTCGTTTGTTTTCGTTTTAAATAACTTTTTTCTCGCTGGATTCGTGAATAATTTAACGAATCGTTCGTTCGAAAAATTTCGATTGTTCGCTCGTTGCTCAAACGATTGAACGATAATTAATTTCCTCGCTTGATAATTAACTTTGGAGATTTTCCGTTGATTGCATGCGTAGCTTTGATTTATGATTTTTTCATTATTTTTCTTTCTCCGTTTCGTTTTCTATATTTACAACGCAATTTCGTTCGACTCAATAATCATAAATTTTGCATTTTCAATTCAGCGACTCTCGCGTTTCGTTGAATTTGGACAAATTTCGTTGAGGGCACGAAAAAAAAAAAAAAAAAAATCTACATACGTAAAATGTATAATAGAAAAATCGAAAATTAGCCAAGCCACAAACGGTTAGTGCTCACGACGAACAAGCACGATTCGCATCGCGTATCGATAAATAAATAAATGGAGACAAATGATGACATCCCCATTTTAAACGAGACGAGTTTTTGTGGACGTCGAGAGACGAATTTGGAGCTTGACATGCGTGAAAAACGAAATTTTTAATGGAAAACTAATAGAAAAATTGGACGATGAAGAATCGAATGATTTTGCAATTAATCAATCGTATTCTCAATTCACGTTTATCAACACGTATAAAAAAAAAAAAAAATAGCTCCAACTCTGTTGCATTCATACCGAGCTAAATCCGGCTGTAACGAGGTGTATCTCTGTTTATCTAATACGCTGAAATAACGATTGTGCTTACGTCCGTTAATGTAGATTGTGCAGAATGATACAAACGTATCACGCAATATTCTCGAATTTTCTTCAATTTTTAAAAATTTTTTATTTTTGTTCATTGCAATTTTGATCCGTTTGATATCGATCGTGCGACGAAAAAAAAAAAAAAAAAAAAAAACACGATTGCAATTATTCCGCAACGACCCGCCGTTGCACCGCCGAACGATTGAGACGTAATCACGCGTAATCTGTCAATAATTCCGGGTATAACGTGAAAAAAAAAAAAAATAATAATAATAATGATAATTTAAAAAAAATATATAATTCGTGACCTGATTAGGAATCAGGTGAAAAACCAATGATTTTTACGAGTGAATTATTATGAAAAAAATATCCCGTGAGACACGATTTTCCATGATAATTATTTTCTACTAAACTAATTCTAAATTCCGATACGATATCGTTACAAATGCTCGAGCAGGGATGGACCGCTCTTTGTTTAATCTATTAGTCTGGAACATCACCGCGAATACACCGCAAGCGAAGCGCAAACTCGTCAACACTCGGATAAACGCGGTATTAGAAGGAAAAAAAAAAAAAAAAAAAAAAAAAAAAAAAAAAAAACGAAAATATGTTATAACCGCGTTTCCTTCATGGTCATTATCGCTATTCGAGTGATAAAAGGCTAGTGACCGAATGAAGGTAAAAACTACTACGTATAAACTCGAGCTAGAGTTCGAACGATTGTAGTTAAATTACGAAAAAAAAAAAAAAATAATAATAATAATAAATAAACAAGAAACATTGGAGAAAGAAAAAATTGAACTTATCGTTATCGTCTACATTTTTTTTCTTCAGCTCGCAGACTATAGTTTGTTAACGATCGCTTCGCCTCAAAAATTTCGAACATCCATCTTTGGCACAGTAAGTTAAGAGTAATCAGGAAAATCAAAACGAAAAAAAAAAAGAAAAAAAAAAGAAAAATAAAATAAAATAACGAAAAATAATAAATGTTAAAACTAATAACAAAATACAGCAGAAGCGAAACGAATGTACGTGCATGTCGCGGTGTTAACGAATCGAAATGTTCAATCGCACCCGTGTCGTGCTGGCGATTAATTCTCAAATCCAGTCACGATTGCGACGAAAAAAAAAAAAAACTCATTAAAAAAAAAAAAAATATGGGCAGTGCGTTGCCCAGCGAATCGCAACGATCCACGGACTTAAACAATTCTCACGCTCATTCTCGGTTCGCGTTCGTGCACAAACATTCACACACTCGAACCCACACAAATATATACAATTCGTGATATATATATATATATATATAAATATATATATAAGTGTGTGTGTTTACATTAGACAGTAACAAGGGGGGGGGTTTGTATTGCTAGCATGAACGTAAAATACAGAGTGTGAAGGAAACGTGTGACGTTGTCGTCTATGATGTTTGCGTCGGTAAGACGGTTTACGAGTAACGACGATTGTTCGAACGTTTTGACGTTTGTCATTTCGTTGCCTTCAATTTTCTTCTCGTTCTTGGCACCCAAATACTCTCGCACGTACACAATCGACAGACGCGTAAGTAGGACGCTCGCGTCAAGAAATAATAATAATAATAATAATAATAATAATAATAATAATAATAATAATGATAATAATAATAATAATAATAATAATAATAATAATAATAATAATAATAATAATAATAATAGAGAGAAGAGATTGATAGAAAGAGTGAATCGAAGAGACGGAAGTAAAGTTAGCGAGAATACAGAGTAATTTCATGCCTCACACAGTATCTACTCGTTCGCGAGTCGTCACCACTTTTTTTTTTCGTCATCATTAATTCGTCGTATTTCTTTGTTTTTTTTTTCTTTCAAGTTCTTCATACTTTGAATGAGATGTACCGGCGTTGTAAATATCTTGTGAAAAGTACGTAATTGTACCGTCGTGTAACGCCGATGTCACATGAAAACGAACGTGGATGAAAAAAAAAAAAAAACACTTTCACGATAAACGGAGTCGAGATGACAGCGTTCGAGCAAAAGACGAATTCGAAAGATTTTTCAATCCCAGCTTGTGTCGCTCTCGACCAACATTTCTTCCTCTTCCTCCGGTTCTTCATCCTCTCCCGACATCAACGAATCCTTTGTTATGGGATCGGGTTCGTTTAGGAACTCTTTTCGGCAACGCTTCGCGGATTTTCGTCGCCTCGCCAATATCGCCATTTCTTCCTCGACCGTGCGCTTCTTTCGAAATTCGTAGACTAGCGGAAATATGTGCTCGATCGCTGAACCTACGTCTGCCACGCTGTGTGCTGTAACGTTCGTTAAAATTAATTTTTTTTTTTTCTTCTTCTTCTTCGTTTTTTTACATTTACTGTTTAAAGGGATACCGCTAGAATTTTTGAAAAATCGATTATTTTTTTAAATGATCCCTTGGGATCTTGAAAATGATGTCCCAAAAGATTATGGCCGGGAACGATCTGTGGATACGCGGTTTTTGAATTTTAGTAGAAGACCGACTGGTACGCAGCTCAAAACTTCAAACGCGTTCATGTCAAAACTGCGTTTTTTAAGTTGGCCGGAAACATAACTCGGACAATTTTCAACCGATTCACTTGAAATTTTGAATGTATCTTCGAAAATACATTGTCTATGGAAGTACGTAAGATTTTTTTATTTGTATTGCTCATTTGTTATTAACAATTTTCTGAGGATTTTTTCGACAAATTTTTCACTTTTTACTTCATAAGTGCGCCTGGCCAAAAAACGATATATCAATTAAATCCTACGAATTTCTACGGCTGTTGTTATATACAATCGAAAAAAATTCATCGGCTCATCATAATCCAAAAATTACAGAAGCTGTTTGTCCGGCCGTGAACCCTCGAAAAACGTAAACTTCATCGCAAAAATGCTGCACAGCCGCCATTTTGAAATTAATCGCTTCAAAAAAATTATTGTATACGGTCACTGATATGTATAATGAACTCCCTTTTTTATAATCTCGATTTATTTTGTAGTTCATCTGAAAAAAATTCTCCAAAAAAGCCTATTGTTTCGGCCTCTACAGTGGCCCTAACCCCTTAAAAACAGCTTACGAAAAATGTTCAAATTTTCATGAAATAATTCATCGATGGAAGAATGAACGATTTTTTTCAAATACCTGTGATCGTGACGCTGCCCGTTGAGAATATTTTTAAGGACGCCTTCAACTCCGGAATCTTGTACGTGACGCCGGGATGCAGCTCTGGTTCGTATCTGAGTACACGACGGTGTTAAAATTAAATAGAGTTCATAATTTGCGATTAGATATAGTCGTGTTCCGTTGGATTAAATGTTTTTTTCTTCTTTTAAGGTGAAGTAATACATCGCCGTCGGTAAATAGATTTACCAATAATTACGTGTAAATTGACAAATATTCTGCAGTACTTCACGGCTGAACGAAATTTGATGAAATTTGGTGGATCTATGTAGAATCGATCATGGACCAACCTATATCTCACGTTTTTACCAAAAAAAAATTCCAGATAAAGATTATTTTTATGGTAAAAAAATTCGCGAACTTTTTTTGCGATTTTGAGAAAAACATGAGATATAGGTTGGTCCTTGATCGATTCTACATAGATCCGTCAAATTCCATCGAATTCCGTTTAGTCGTTCAGGTGTGAGGTACTGCAGAATATTTGCCGAATTACACGTAATTCTTGGTAAATCTTTTTACTGACGGCGATGTATGACTTCATCTTAAGGTTCCTTAGAAATCTGGGAATCCAGGTCTGTCTGTCTGTATGTCACAGTCTTCTCATTCTCTCATTTATAAACCGATTAAGACGAAACTTGGTACACAGACGTAAATCCATGACCCGAAAGCATGAATACTAATAATTTTGCTTCCTCTTAGAGAAAGCTTAGTTTTCGCGAAAAAAAATTGTTCCCAGATTTTCATGTAGACGTGTTCAGAATGTCCCAAAACGTCGAGAAATGACATTTAAAAAAATGTCCGGATGTATGTGTGTATGTGTGTAACATTTGTTTATCGTTCATAAATTAAGAACGGCTTGAGACATCAAGCTGAAATTTATCACACATGTGAAAGGTTCGAGGCCCCACGCTTGATTCAATTTTTGGCAAAATCCATAAAGTTTTTTTGTTTTTACGCGATTTTTAAATTTTTCAAAAATTTATTTTCGATTTCTAGCTCGCCCAATTCTAGAGATATCGAGCTCAAATTCAGTAGAATATTGAATCATAACGGGGAGATAGTTGTTACTTGATTTGAGAGAAATCCATAAAGAGCTGTTGTTTCGAAGAATTTTGAAAGGTGTCAAAAATTGTTGTACGCTCTCTAGCTCGCGCAATTTTCGAGACATCGGACTAAAATTTGGCACGAAGTTCCACTATTATCCAAAGACGTTTCATATTGAATTAGGGCAAAATCCTTCCAGCCATTCATATTTTATGGCGTTTTAAAATTTTTCAAAAATCGAGTTTCGTGATCTAGCCTCCGCAGTTTTTGAGGTATCGGTCTCAAAATTGGTACAGAGTTGCACTATTGTCGAAAGATGTTTCGTATTGAATTTAGACAAAATCCATCAAGGCGTTTTAATTTTATGCGACTTTCAATTTTTTAGATTTTACATAGAATTCACCATATGTTTATTCTCGACCAGATCGATTTACGAACGAATTTTATAAAAAAACAAGGGTGCAAAGTCGAACCTTGCACATTGCTTCTTGAGGAAACTCTGGCAAATGTAAAAATCTATGAGGAAGCAATGTGCAAGGTTCGACTTTCGCACCCTTTTTATTTTTATTTTTGATCCCCCCTTCCGCGGATTGAAAATGAACCCAACCTTTTTTTCTTGAGTCTCCCCATGGAGTGAGATGTCTTTTCATAGGTCTTCTCAAATGCAATTCAAAAAATTTCGAGACCTTTCCATTTTAACCCTTCAGTCACGAGATATCAGCTTTCAAAGTCGTCATTAGTGTCTCCCCCCTCTAATTACTAAACCATCGATTAAAAAAATCGCCAAAAAATCCAGAATGTAGTTTTTAATCAGTACATTCAATAAAAATGTTGACGAAAGCTGTAGCAAAAATAGTTTATGAAAAATAAAAAAAAATAACTCGTTTTCGAAATAAGTAAAAATGTCTACGAAATTCTATCATATGCGTTTCCAACAAGCTTTTGACCAATGGTTTTTTCACTTACTGTGCGTGTTCTTTGTATCGCATCGAGAACGGTGTTATTTTAATTGACCAGGGCATGAGACACGTGCCCATGACGTTTACGACCCGAAAGTTTCGAAAGCGAACTTTAAAACCGAGTTTTTGAAGAGCCCTGGCGGTTCTGCGAGCAGCAATTTTTGACTCCGCCTCGGTCTCAGCACCAGTCACGGCTATCTTACCCGACGACCAAATGGTCGCCGTTGTGTTGGGTCTTCGGAATTTCATCGTAATCATCTGAAATCAAATTTACGTCAGATAAATCGTCGAATTTTTTAACCATAAAAGTTTTTATTGCGAGCGAGAAATTCTTTTTTTTTTTTGTTTTGTTTTTATAAATTTTATTTACCCCGTTTTCTCTTCGATACTCAACGTTCGATCCGTTTAGAGCGATCTCGCGAAGATTAAGATGACACCGAACACTAAAATTGCACACGACGTTTCTTATTAGAATGTCGATTTCCGGCGGGGCTTCCGCCTCCTCCTCCGGTTCAGCTGGACATTTGTAAAGCTTGTCGTCTCCCGAATCGGCGCACAGAGCGGCGTTGTCCAAACTCCCGACATTCTCGACGTGATTCAACGTTCCGTTCGTTAGAGGTTTCATGCCATTCTTTTGAATAGCAGTTGCCATAATACTATGCACCTGCGAACGATTTTAAAAATTCATTTTTGTTTTTTTTTTTCTCGAAAATTTTGAATGATAGAAGCGATAGAATCGATCGATTATTGTGCTTTGGTATTTATTTCTGTGTGTAATGAGCAATTCGTATACTTATAATTGCATGAATATTGTAGAATAATAAGGATGGAAATATCAATATAAACTTCTTTTATTACTGTTTGAAAATAGAATTTGTAATAATAAAAATTTCTATCGGAGCAATTCGTATACACATCATTGAATCAATATTGACGAATAATTAGTTGGTAAATATCAATATTACGATCTTTCATTTATTTTCGAAATAGAATTTTTGAAAAAAAAATTTTAATCAGAGCAATTTGTATACTTATAATTGAATGAATATTGACTAATATTTTTTTTGGAAATATCAATATAACGTAATATATTTATTTATTATTTTATTTTTCGTTTTTTTATTTATTATTTATTTATTTGTTTATTTATTATATATATATATAATATATATATTTGGAATATATAGCATTATTTCATTAATGCTTGGAAATAGAATTTCTAATAATAAAAATTTCAACCGGAGCAATTCGTATACTCGTAACTGAATAAATATTATTAAATAATCCGTTTACAAATATCGCCATAACCGTCTTTCATTAACGTTCGTAAATATAATTTACAAAAATAAAACTTTCAATTGGAACGATTTGTGTACTAATAATTACATAAATATTGTCAAATAATCCATTTACAAATATCGATATTACCATCTTTTATAAATGTTCGGGGCGAGACAACGAGACCGTATCAAGCAGAGAAACTGAGAATATTATATCGGCCATTAATGGAGATACAGTTGTAAAAATGTTTCACATTCCGCCATTAGAACATTTTTAAATAGAATTTGCTTCAGAATAGAATTTGTAGAAATATAAATTTCAATCAAAGATAGTTTTTCTGTCCGGTGAAAGAGCGAAATTGACGAATAAAAATTTTATACAAGTCATTAATGGCGATACGGTTGCAATACTTGTTCACTTTCTGGCATTAGCAGAATTTGAAATAGGATTTGTTCCAATTCGAATTTGTAAAGAAAAAAATTTTAATCGGAAATAGTTTCTCGTCACAGGCAAAAGAGCATTTTGTATTAAGTCGAGAAACAGAACATTTTATATTAACCATCGATGGAGATACAGTTGCAGAAAATTTTCACTTTCCGGCATTAGCACAATTTGAAATAGAATTAGTTTAAAATAAAATTTCTTTGTTGAAATAAAAATTGTAAAAATGAAAATTTTAATCAAAGGGAGTTTTTTGTCAGGAACAAAAGAGCAATATTATAATGAGTAGAGAAACTCAAAATTTTATATCAGCCATCAATAATGGTACGGTTGCAAAAAATATTCATATCCCAGCATTAGAAGAATTAAAAATAGAATTTGTAGAAATAAAAATTTCAATCAAAGATAGTTTTCCTTTCAGACCAAGAGAGCAAAATTGTATCCAGGAGAGAACCTCAAAATTTAATATTAGCCATCAATTGCAAAAATGTTTCACTTTCCGCCATTAGCAAAATTTAAAATAGAATTTGTTCGGAACAAAATTTGTTTGTTGAAATAGAATTTTTTTGAATAAAAATTTAATTCGAATACAGTTTCTTGTCATGGGCATTGAGTATAGAAACTCAAAATTTTATTTCAGGTATTAATGGAGATGCGGTTAGAAAAATTACTCACTTTCCGGCATTAGCAGACTGGCTATCGTTCTGTATCCCTATATCTCCTTGCTATACGTTAGCTCTTTGGTTTATTGGCATTAACTCAGGACTCGTTAATCCATGCCGTACTTGAATAAATATAAATCTAATTCTTGAAATGTATCGCCATAATCTTCGTTCGTATTTACTCGTCTCCCTTTTCGGACGATTCGTTATCCTTCTACGATCGAGCTTTTGTCTTCCCCCGAGCTGCAAAATAATAATTCCATTCTCAGCAAAATAATTTCACGCATGCCATAAAAATGTCTTTGCAACAATTCTAACGCAACCGATTTTGTTTTCGATCGACTTGCAACAAAAAAATAACTTGTCGACGCAAAGATTAGTTACAACGGTTTGTCAAATCATAGTTACCAGGGTACATATCCGCAAGGACTCAACATTAACCGGAACTTAGAGTTTGGAGGTATCATCTTGTTAAACATCCAAGTCTGATTGATCTCTGTGCAAAAATTAGCATCAATGTTGAGCCCTTCTAGAGGCTCCATTGACGTTTCTCGAAACACCAAGATCGTCATCTACATACTACAAAATTCTTATACGACGATTGTCGACGGATCGAGTCATGGTCAAGACTCTTCTCGACCCATCGACGTTGCTTCCATAATCTACAAAAATCAAAATAAGAAGGAAAAGTATCCAAAAACCCATTTTAAACCACATGCTTCTATTCCCATTGTCCAAAGCTAGTAAAAAATGTCTTTTATAAAAGAAAACTGTCGACCTGAGTTACACACAATTCATGCTTGATTAATGGAAATGATTTTGGCCAGGCAAAATAAGAGAGAAAGAAAAAGGAAGAATTATTTTTTGATGATTAGATTTCGATCGAAACATGGGCAAAGCATGAGGTAAGATAGGATATATGATAGTCTTGAACAGGATGAAATCATCATCCAAGATGACTGCATTAGAAGAGTTAAGCATCGTCACTGTGTGTCTTCCATTATTTGCAACAATCAAAAAAAAAAAAAAAGATTTCAAAAACACATTCGAATGTCATGTTTCTCTTTCCATTGCACACAGCTTGTGAAAAACATTTAAAAATATTATTATTGATATCCCACAACCCGAGTTATGCACAATTCATGCTTTATTATCGAATACAATTCCAGCGAGGCAAAATAAGAGACCAAAAAAAAAGGGAACGAATCCTTGCCGATAACAAGAAAATTTTGAACTTAGCACCAGAGAAATTCGAGAGCTTCCGAGAAGGTTTTAAAATACACGACAGCCCCGATCAAGATGAAATCAACGAACGAGATGACAGCGATGAAAAAAATACCCATCGTCGCTACTCGTCTCCCATAATCTATAAAAATCTACAAAGAAAAAAAAAACAAAATCTCATTCAAACTCCACAAATTTTCTTTCCATCTTACAAACTTCGTGAAAAACGTTCCAAAATATCATAAAAAATAATCCATATACCGAATTATGCAGAATTCATGCTTCGGAAACAAACATAATTTCGGCGAGGCAAAATAATAGCGTAACAAGCAAAACCGAATAAACGAATATTCGTCGATAATCAGAAGATTTCGTTGGTGACACGATCAAAGAGCGAATTGAGATTCGAGAGTTTGCGAGAAGGTTATAATATACGCGATAGCCTCGAACGGGATGAAATCAGCACACGAGATGACAGCGTTAGGGGAGTTACGAATCGCCGCTATTGCCGTGTACGGCAGGAAGTCGCTCGCTCGGTTGCGATCTAATATACCAAAGAAAGAAAAAAAAAAGAAACGATTTTTTTGTTCCAAATCGTTCGTGTTTAAACGAAAAAAAAAAAATAAATACTCACTCGTAACGTTTAAAATACGATTCGTCAACAACGTTGTAACAATCGCCGATAAATTATTTGTTGACAATTACGAGACGAACGCGGAATTGGCTCAATAACTATTGCCATTGTTTTCGGCCATGTTCACTAGACTGGCGACCGACTGGCAGACCGTCACCGAACGTGCAGCATCGTCCCCCAGACGCCGTACTGCGTGCTTCGGAAAAATTTCGGACCTTACGAAATTTCCAAGGATCGACGACAGGAGGCGCTCGTTGCGGGGCGGTAAGTTCGAAACCAATCGACTCGAAGGGCGGAGTTTCGGTGTTTCATTGATTGGACGTTGGAAAAGTATTGATTCGTTGAAGAATATTTATAGAACGGATTGTTGAAAAACGTTTAAATCGATCGAACAAGAACTTTTTTGTTTGTAAAATATGGTAATTCATTTATGGTTTTGAAAGGAATGCATTTTTATGACCCACCCACTCTGTTCGACTACCTGGGAATTACGATCTCTGTGAAATCCCCGTAAATGGGAACCATTAACCATTTTTTTTTGAGTAACCGTGTAAGTAATGTACAGATGGAGGTAGTGAGAGGTAGGGAAATAGAGTTGTAGCGGGTTGGGGTTAGATTGGTCGAAGCTAGCGTGAGTTAGAGCGAAACGTCGATTTTTCCAAAAGTTTTAAGTCCTACAAAATTCGATCTCTGACCGATTTTTACCGAATTTTATAAATAGTACGGCTAAGTGTGATTCGTATCACACTTAGATACAGCCATTTTGGGTTCAATTGGTCAAGACTAACGTGAGTTATTTCTCTGACAAAACGCACATTTTTCGTAAATGTCGAAGTCCGTTAAAATCTAAACTCCTCGATGGATTCGGTCCAAATTCATTAACAAACAACCATGAGCGTCATTCCATCTGCGAAGAATTACTTAGAAAGATAATTTGAATACAAAAAAATCGTTCTAAATCATGAAAATTTTTCGTGAAAATGTACGAAGACGTCCTCCAGATGGAAACACTGCAGGAGGAAAGATTTGAAAACAGTTGGTCGACGAGAGGTAGTCGATGGTAGTCCTGGATAGCCCCTTGTAGTGGTGGAGTGGAATGGAGGTTGAGGGGCGACATGCGCGGGGTGCGGAGGGGTGGAGGTCCGACCTTCCTTCCGGCCCGGTGGTTATGTGGTCGCGGCGTCAAAACAAAGCAAACCGCTCCGTCACTGTACCCCTTCAATCCCAACAAACGCTAACTGACGCTAACTCCCGACAAGAATGGCGGAAGAGGGTGAACTGGTGTGTCGGGTAAAAGAGTGGTGGCAAAGAAGGGAAGCGGGGGAAGGGTAGAAGCAGGGGGGATGAAAAGTTAGAATAAAATTTGCACCAAAAGTTAGATCAAAGGTTAGAATGAATTACACAAAATTGTTATTCTTCTATACAGGCGATTACACGTGTAATTGCTATTTTTGTTTAATAAAGTGAAAGTTGGAGGCCGTTGTCTTTTTTTTTCACAATGAATTTGTTAAACAATCAAAAATTGTGATATGGTTGAGGGGATTTTGAAGCATAGTCGAACGCGAATACATTTTCAGATATCTCAAAGTTGAGAAAGATCGTTCGTTGGTACTTGAGGATGCTGGAATCGTTAGCAGCAATTGGATAAGATGCGTAATATTCACTTACAAGTTTTACTCACAATTGCTGTGCACCTAAAAATTCGACAATTTCTTACTATTTTTTTCACTTCCGATTCACTTTATTTCTCTCTTCGTTAAAAAAAACACTCAGCGTTCGGCCAATAATCTGTTCTTTATCAACATTTTTTTCATCGAAAATGTTTTATTCGTTCGTACCAATGCGCCGATGGCGAACAATTCCAAGAATTTGAACAATTTATTATGGTTGTTTTTATACTTGGTCGTGAATAGTAAAATACTTCTTTTGGTACCACTCGTGGACGTTTCAAAAAACGTGATTTTCTGATTGACCTTGGTTGAGGCGTTTGGAAATATTTTGCCGTTTTGGGTCATCTATATCAAAACCGTTAACAAAAATAATAATAATAAACGGTTACTATTTGTGAGTGTTGGACTCAAGAATATTTAAAAAAAAACTTTAAAAAAAATAAATAAAGAATCGCTCGTATTTTTCGAGTGTGGAATTGAACACTCGGACATTTTTCGAGTGTGGAATTGAACACTCGGACATTTTTCGAGTGTGGAGGTTGCTATACTCCCAATATGGCTTCCGCCAGCCATGCCTCTCGAACCTTCTACGTGAATATTTGAATCAATATTTCTTAATGACAGTTTGAAGTTCAGTTCTGGTAATGACCCACAAGGTGGACAGCAACTTCGGTTCTAGAGAGTTACGGTTGGGTTATTTTAGTTTAATGTTCTTTTTCTTATTTTCTAAACTCTGTGAAAGCAAAAAAACACTAAACTAACCGAATCCTAATCCTCAACCTGACACTACCTAACCCTACCCAACTTAAACATGCTAAAATCGAAGTTACTCCAGTGACTTTCATCTACGCTTAATCATACGAAGCCCTGGCAAGTTCGCGCACCGAAAGAACAAAGGCGGCCACCGAAAAAGCACCGGCGAGTGCCTTTTGAATATTCAAAACACCGACATTTTGGTTGAAGGCGCCGAAGAAGCACGGAACAAAGTTTATTCAGTGCTTTTTGTTGCTACGACAAGAATTCCGGTACTTTCAATGTTCGAGAAGCACCGAACATTTTTTTGTGCTTTTTTGATGCTTTCGATCAAAATTCCCGGGCTTTTATTGATTAAAAAGCACTGAGTGCTCTTGTAATGATATTCGGTACTTTCGTCGGTGTTCGCATCTGCTAGGGAAACTTCAATTCCGATCCCAACATGTACACATGAAATTACTCAGCGTAGTGTTCTCTACTATCTAATTTAGTTAAAAAAAACGGAGTTGCCATTCAGTTAGTAAATAATTACCTTACTCTAATGCAGAACGATCTTCAAGTAACATAAATGGTTTCATCCCCATCAGAAAAAAATGAATTGCATTCCCATCGATTTGTCCCCCAACCCAAAAATCAGAACATCGAATAGCCTGTTATCTAAGTTGGACCATCTTGAAGATATCCGGCATAGAAATCGGTTCTTTCGTTTCGACGTGGTGGTCGAACGTTGCACTGTGTCATAGAATCATTTTATTTATTTTCCTTTGATATTAAGGTCTCAAACGTTAGTGGTTGACCGAATAAAAATCTTTACGGCGAGTAAACTCATTTGTCAGAAAAAAAAATTATTCTTTTCGGGTGTTATTTAAGCGGAAACCGTATATAATAAAAGTTAACCGCCCTTTGCGACTGGCCGAAAAAAAAAATGTAGTTGAATTTGCTCGAATTGGTGCGAGCAGTTTTTTTTTTATCAATCGTTAACGTTTGTGACCCGCGAGATCAAATAAAATAATAAAAATCGTTTTCTTCACACAGTCCATGAAACATGCGTGCAGGAAAACAATAAGTTTTACTAATTTGATGATGATACGCATAAAAAGAAAATTGTTGATGACAAAAACGGAGTACACGGTAAGACGGATCCTGAAGGAATCTTTCGTTCGCTCGCGCGACAAAATTTGGGTGATCTGTATAATCTCACGTTTACGTAAAATTCTCATACGATTATACACGAGAACGCATATAAACGAGGGTGCATGTGCCTTGGTATGCGCTCCGAATGGCCGAGCTGCGCTAGCTTAGGTCCATGAAAAGGGCGTCGTACATCACGCGTCCTTTCACGCCAAGATCGGAACCTTTCGCCCCTCTACAAGCATCCACCGGGCTTACAAGAGGCTGTTTTGTCTCAAAATAGACCACGCCGTTGTGCAGACGACGATACCGAGACCAGCTCACCTTAACACTTGAAAAAAAAAACATCTCGAGAGGAATAGTGAACTCTACATTTCAAGAATATAATTTATCGCTTCACACTTAAATTCGTAAATACCCACATTGTCCATGGAACCATTGAACAATGAACAAAAACTCCCTTTTGTTCAGTGGCTTGTGAGCAGCGATGGAAAGTGTCGAGAGAAATAATTCAATGTTAAAAATCTTTCGATGAATCTGTTTACAAATCAAAAATGTCGATTTCGCATTTCATTTTTCGCGCCAGTCAACCGCAGCGACGTCTCGCGAGTTCGGCAAGCAACAGTTAATGGTCGTAACGAGTACCATCCTTAGCGGGATATTCAAAACTCCCGATCGAGCTATATCAGCGACATGCAACTAAATTCTTGACATGAACTGGTATGATAACGTAGCAAGTAATACTTGTAAATTAAAAATCCAAGATTATCGTAATTATTCAGATTCTGTTCTATCTCGGTTTATCAAATTCTGATTTTTCCAAGGGCATGGGCGAATGCCAGAACAGTAAAACTGAGAGAGAGGAGAAGGATAAATTACGAGTCCCTCCTCGATAACAGAAGATGTACGCATTAAGGCCTTATATACGCAATTTCGCCGATTTTCGAAGGTACTTTTCTGGACGCGGTTAAAAAAAAAAGACGCATATATTGACAACAAATTTTTTACAGACCATTTATGCACATGGTTAAGTACAGGTAAAAAAAATCAGGAATATTAACAAATGGCGGAGATATTACATAATAAAGCAATAGGTATATTTTATTTGTGCGTGCGTTGATGGTGAAAGTTCTTGGCATCGATTTGGGTATCTGAAAAAAATGAATATATTTATAACTGCACAATGAATGTATCTTTAGTGTGAACCGACAATATTTAAAAAAAAAATTATTATAATAAAAATTCGAAACGTAAAATTTTTTTACTCAATTTTCTGTCGGTATTTTATTTTTTATATTTCTTTTGTGCCATTGAAATTTTTGTTTCTGTGATTCACACGATATATGAAAATACAAAGAATAGGTTGTAGAAATTTCGAAGCGATCTGAACCTTCGTTCAAAAGTTAGAACTTTCACAAGGTTCAAAAAAATATATTGCTTTATTGCGTAATATCTCCACTAGTTGTTAATATTTCTGATTTTTTTTACATATACCTAACCATGTACATAAATGATTTGTAAAAAAAATGTTGCCAATAGATGCGTCATTTTTTTAAACCGCGTCTAGAAAAGTACCTTCGAAAATCGGCGAAACCGCGTATATAAGGCCTTTAAGAAATAGCCTGTGCATAGGCCCGACTTGGAAATTCCTCGCATTTAGTAATAAAACCTTAATGTAAAAAGTTGTAAGTAAAAAAGGTAAATTTCTCGACAACGACGTGACTTAAATGGCAAAAAAAGGATTAAAGCCAATCCGCATCGAGTATAAAAATCATACCCTCTTGCCCGCATTCAAAGACTCATAGAATCTTGATTTTTACTTTTTATCCCGGGACAAAGATTTTTTTTCAAATTTTACTTTCCCAGTACTTCATCGATCGTTCGCTATCTCTAGCTGGACGCCAAATGTTTTATTACCAACCACTCGCGAAGCTAAAAAGGTTTTCCTGCTGTTTTCTGTCATAAATACGCTCGCAAGCGGACCTTTCCTGGGTCTCCGAGCTCGCACGTGGTTTAAGCAGGAACTGTATTTTTTTATATTTGTTCATAAGACTGCGAAGTTGCCCGAAGAGACAAAAACACGCATGGAGGGCGTGACTGCTGACTGTTACCGCACCTTACGTTATGGCCACCGACACCTGGCTCGGTCTTATTATCATTATTTAAAAATACTTTCATTGACGAAATAATCGGAATAGCCACGAATTTTCATACCAGATAAAAATAGGAATAATAATAATAATTATTATAACAAGAATAAATAATAATAACAATTATTATTAATAATAATAATATTATTATTATAGCGACCCATGATTACGGACTAAGTTTTATAATAATAATAATTATTATTATTATTATTAATTATTATTAATAATAATAATATTATTAATAATATTAATAATAATAATAATAATTAATAATTAATAATATTAATAATAATAATAATAATAATCATAATTATTATTATTATAATAACACTTAGTCCGTAATCATGGGTCACTACAATAATAATAATAATTATTATTGTTATAATAATAATAATAATAATTAATATTATAATAACACTTAGTCCATAATCATGGGTCACTCGTGCCTTGCCGACAACTTCTCTCACGGTTAGCCTGGGAAGAGGGGCGGGAGGCAGGTCCAGACCATACCACAAACAATTGTACACTAGTAGGCTATACGTTGACGATAACTCCAAGGTAAGAAAATTTTTTTTTCTTAAATTTTAATGTTTCTCAATTCTAAATTATTAAATTAATGTTATCTGAAAGCCTCGTAACATGCATTTGAATGGAAATTAAGTTCGATTAGTATTTAAAAAGGACCATGGAACGACGATCCGCTGCAGATGGAAGTCGTATGCTACGTCCACGAGAGCTCATGGATTATGGTGGAGAAGCAAGTGCGTATCGCCATTCAAAAAAGGCTAGAAAATAATTTTTTTTGCCGCTGTAACTGCAGCAAACTTGTGTGCGAAGATCACATACGCACGTATACGTATAATTTATGCAGAGCTTGCGCGATATAATTTGTCCTAATCATTGCCGGTATGTTTAAATTTTTACATTTATTTAATTGTTATGTGAACTGTGAGAACTTGTGTGATTGTGATGAATAAAATTGATAAAAAACTATGACATATATTTTTACGGAAATTATTGCGCCAACAAAACTCGGTTTTCGTGCTGGAAACTTGAGTATTCCTTTTTCTTATACACAATCGCAATATTTTCTCCCTCGAAGTACCATGCTTAAGCTTCAATTTTCCGTTTGATTCGTTGAAAAATATTCATTATATCCAAAGTTACATTTTTCAAAATAAAATTGTATGCTCTTTGCGTTTTTTCTCGGTTCATATGATGATATTGTCCAAACGAATTATTAATGCAACAATATAATGATTGATCCTTATACTAGGATAGTTGATAAGATTTCATGAATTTTATGAAACTTTTCTCTGACAATAATAATAATAATTATTATTATTATTAATTCTTATTATTATTATCAGAGAAAAATTTCATAAAATAATAATAATAATAATAATAAATATAATAATAATTATTATTATTATTCTTATTATCATTATTATTCTATTTACTATTATCATTATTATTATTTTATGAAATTTTTCTCTGACAATAATAATAATAATTAATAATAATCATTATTATTATTATTATTATTATTATTTTATGAAGTTTTTCTCTGACAATAATAATAAAAATTAATAATTATTATTATTAATAATAGGAAAAATTAATAATAATTATTATTATTATTATAATATTTATTATTATTATTATTATTTCATGAAATTGTTCTCTGACAATAATACAAATAATAATAATTATTAATAATTATTATTATTCATTAATAATTATAATTAATGCCAATTATTTATTTATTATTTATTAGTCATAATAATAATAATTATTATTATTATCATTATTATTATTATTATTAATATATATAATAATTATTATTATTATTATATGAACATCTGATTACGGTAGGACCCCTCGAATCGGAACGCCCGAAGGAGAACCATACCCCACTCAGAGAACGTTGATCAAAACTGTGAGTCATTTTTTTCGATTTTCTGTTTTGAAGTGTTCATTGTAACCGTAAGAGCGCCACAAAAATATGCGACCACGAAAAAAAAATTAAAAAAATTTTTTTGTACAGTTTTATTAGAAAATTTTATGACCTGTTATTGAAATCAATCATTGAATAATTTAATTTTCTACTTCTTCATAATAAAAAACACATGAAAATTGAATTATTACTGACTCAATTTATAATTTTTTAATTATTATACATTTTTCACTGTTTTTTCTACGAAATATAGGGCTAATTTATTACCAATTTTGAGATAGCAAAATTAAGCATTCAATTTTAAAATAATTGAATGCTATCTTTTTTTTATAACAGCCACACTATTCCCCTTCAATATCCATTTTGAATCATTTCGATATCATTATTTTTCATAAAGTAATGATTTTTTAAGTAAACTAATGACTTCGTCATTAGTTGCCTTATATTTTGTATAAAAAATATATTTTAAAAAAATATTTCTCACAATTTCATAAATGTGACTTCAAATTCAAGGTTTGAAGAACCTTCGTGAATTTTTCCAGATTTTTCGCAGCACTTTAACAGTTTGAAAATACGTCAGGACGAAAACGACCCACGTTTCCAGGCTTAAGGTGCCAAAAAACGTTTCCAGACTAACATAAGGGTTAATATAAACGATATTCCTGTATTAATATTCCCTGTATGAGCAATTTCAAATATCCCCGAGTCTTCAAACGTCCTTTACAGTCTAAAAATCTAAAAGAATCCGACTTAATCTCATTAAAAAAAAAAAAAAAAAACGAATCGACCAATTCGGTCTTGCTACCAAACCACACATACACGCTGTGACAAAAGCATTCCACAAGTGGTCCATAAATATCATTACATCCGTCATCGATGACACGCCAAACGATTTCCGGCCCGAGTTTCGTTCGTTCGTTTGTTTTGGGCGCGAAACCATCCTGAAAAAGGTCCGCATTTCGAATTATCCCGAATAGCCCAGTCAAATTAGACTTTTGAAACTAAAAAATTCGCGGCAGCAAAATTCTTTCATATTTCGTTAGGGGGTGCCACTGATAGCTTAAGTCCCGATTTTCGACCTCCTAACCCCCCTGCTACGCCCGCCATCTTGAATTTAACAAAAATCAGTTTTTGTTGAATAACTCGCTCATTTTCAACTTTGGACCAAAAATGCATAGAACAAAAATTGTAGGAAATTGAATTTTCTACAACTTTAGTTATTACAAGTTTTTCTCTATGATCGATATTTTTCGACTTACGTTGAAAAATAGGAACTTAATCTAATTGTTGCATTATCTCATTTATTTATTAATTTATCGCGTAAATGCATAGGAACAATATTATAGGGAATCAAATTCTCTACAACTTTAGTCATTAGCATTTTTTGTCTAAAATCGATGTTTTTCGACTTAACTTAGAAAATAAAAGTAAATTTTTTTTCATTCGCATTATCTTGTTTATTTATAACTTTACCGTGTTAATACTGTGAAACAATTTTGTAGGGAATAAAATTCTCTACAACTTTAGTTCTTATCATTTCTTATCTACAATTGATATTTAGGCAGGAAATCGAAGTAACATTTTTGTTATCGCATTATCTTGTTTATTTATAACTTTACCGCGTAAATGAATATGAACAATTTTGTAGGGAATAAAATTCTCTACAACTTTAGTCATTATCATTTTTTACCTACGATCGAAATTTTTCGACTTACGTTAAAAAATAGGAACTTAATCCAATTGTTGTATTATCTCGTTTATTTTTTAATTTACCGCATTAATGACGGGAAACAATTTTGTAGGAAAAAAAATTTTCTACAACTTTGGTTATCAGCATTTTTTGTCTACGATTGATATTTTTTTACTTAAGTTGGAAAATAGGAATAAATTTTTTTTAATCTCATTATCTCGTTTATTTATAAGTTAACCATGTTAACGGTATGAAACAATTTTGTAGGGAATGAAATTCTCTACAACTTTAGTTCTTATCATCTTTTATCTACAATCGATATTTAGTCGGGAAATCGAAGTAACATTTTTTTTATTGCATTATCTTGTTTATTTATAATTTGACTGCATAAATAAATATAAACAATTTTGGAGGAAATAAAATTCTCTACAACTTTGGTTATAAGCATTTTTTGTCTACGACTGATATTTAGTCGGGAAATCGGAGTAACATAAATAAACGAGATAATGCGATTGAAAAAAATGTACTCCGATTTATGAATTAAGTCGAAAAATATCAATCGTAGAAAAAAAATGCTTATGACTAAAGTTGTAGAGAATTTTGTTCCCGACAAAATCGTTCTCACTCATTTTCGCGGTAAGGTTATAAATAAACATGATAATGCGATAACAAAAATGTTACTTCGATTTCCCGACTAAATATCGATTGTAGATAAAAGATGATAAGAACTAAAGTTGTAGAGAATTTCATTCCCTACAAAATTGTTTCATACCGTTAACATGGTTAACTTATAAATAAACGAGATAATGAGATTAAAAAAAATTTATTCCTATTTTCCAACTTAAGTAAAAAAATATCAATCGTAGACAAAAAATGCTGATAACCAAAGTTGTAGAAAATTTTTTTTCCTACAAAATTGTTTCCCGTCATTAATGCGGTAAATTAAAAAATAAACGAGATAATACAACAATTGGATTAAGTTCCTATTTTTTAACGTAAGTCGAAAAATTTCGGTCGTAGGTAAAAAATGATAATGACTAAAGTTGTAGAGAATTTTATTCCATACAAAATTGTTCATATTTATTTACGCGGTAAGGTTATAAATAAACAAGATAATGCGATAACAAAAATGTTACTTCGATTTCCTGCCTAAATATCAATTGTAGATAAAAAATAATAGCAACCGAAGTTGTAGAAAATTTCATTTTCCACGAAATTGTTCCTAACCATTAACACGGTAAACTTATAAATAAACGAGATAATGAGATAAATAAAAAAATTGACTCCTATTTTCCAACTTAAGTCGAAAAATATCGATCGTAGACAAAAAATGCTAATAACTAAAGTTGTAGAAAATTTTTTTCCCTACAAAATTGTTCTCTATCATTAACGCGGTAAATTAAAAAATAAACGAGATAATGCAACAATTACATTAATGTCCTATTTTTCAACGTAAGTCGAAAAATATCGATCATAGAGAAAAACTTGTAATAACTAAAGTTGTAGAAAATTCAATTTCCTACAATTTTTGTTCTATGCATTTTTAGTCAAAAGTTGAAAATGCGCGAGTTATTCAACAAAAACTGATTTTTGTTAAATTCAAGATGGCGGGCGTAGCAGGGGGGTTAGGAGGTCGAAAATCGGGACTTAAGCTATCAGTGGCACCCCCTAACGAAATATGAAAGAATTTTGCTGCCGCGAATTTTTTAGTTAAACGGCCTCTTTTTCGTCTCCACAGACTGGGCTAGAAGCCAACGTTCCAGTTCGGTAAAATCTAACGCCGGAGCAACACAATAAGTCGACCAGACTAGGATCAGACTATAGCGCGTTTTCTATATCAACGAGTTTAGATCTCTACGCGGTAACGGTAATTCCCCCGGCTATGGCTCCGGCCGGCGTTGCCGGGAAAAGAGGGTAAACAGAGAGTTCCGAGTGGAGTGAAGGAGTCGAAAGCCGCGAAGAGAGAGGAAGATAAAGAGAGAGAAAGAGTTAAAAAAAAAAAAAGAAAAAAAAGAGGAATTCACGAGAGAGCGAGAAGGACATGAACTCGTTTCTCGAGCTCTCCCCACACGGTGACGACCGCCCCGGTCTCTTCGATTCTCGCTCGTCCACCACGCTACCTTGATTGGTAGCGTTCGGTAGTGTACGATCGGCCGTCCACCGGATTGTACCAACATACGCGAACATACCCGAGCCATACGAAACATACGTAAATAAAAATTAAATTAAAAAAAGCGGAGAAAACAAACGTATTGCGATAATACGACCGATTTTCGATCAAAATAAGTATCTTTTCGTTCCTTTCTTCGGCGTTTATCAGCAATTGCGAAGTTTCTTTGAATTTCTGGATAACGGAGCTTACAATTTCTCAGCCCGGTGGCCTAACATCACCCGGAAGTAACAACGGTGCGTTGCAGGGAGTGTGACGCTCTCGGGGCCGTAAAAATCGGCCGCGGCTGAGGTGCGTCAGTTTCGTCGAGCAGGTGAGTCATCGACGGAAATAATTGAAGGATCACCAGGGTGGATGAGCGATCGTCTTGCACATCGCCGTTACGTTCATGTACGCGATAATCACTTGATCGCGATCGAATTGCGGGAATTGCGTAGAAATAACGATTTTTTCGTTGCAATGTCGTTGGCAATGTCGGTTCGTTCGCGTCAAATAAGGATCGGTTGAATCGGTGACGCGGATGACTGTGTTCGGATTTTTTACGTTTTGTTGTGACATCGTTTGAAACGTTTCCTAAAAGGCAACCAGGACCGCCCACGTATTGTTTAGCCTTGAGGGTTCGTGGTAACCTTGGTCTCGAAACACGCGTCATTTGTACCGGTTAGATGGAATGCGCGATGGATAGGATACGCGGGAATATGGCCGGAAAAACCCACGTACATATATGCATATTAAGGTGTTTGAAAAAAAAAATGATTTTTGATTTTTCGATGGGCCACTCCTTGAATAATTGGTTTAGATGGAAAAAAAATGCCTCATAATTGGTGAGTGTTCTAGGTTTATTGGGAGATTCGCTTCATTGGATTTTTCATTTTTTTTTCCTTTTTTTTTATTGAATTTGAGAGAAATAATTGTTAGTGAAAAAAATATTGGTGTGCTCACACCAAAACATAAATATTTAAGGGGTGGTTCTTTCGAAAATGAAAAAATTTTCTTTACAAACACCCTAATGCATATGTTTATGTACATTGTGCATATATTGACGTGTCTCACGGAAAACAAATTTTTTCGGAAGTTTTTGGATTAAAAATATTTAATATTAGAAAATATTTGGCCGTTTCGGAGCCCAATCGGACTATTTTAAGCGGTTCCGCGATCATTGTATGGATTTTAAATGTGTTTAACACGTGAAAAAAATTATTTGACCAGGTGGAATGGATGGTTCCAGTAAATATCACCGAATCACCCTTTTCATGTATTAAGGTCATTTCCAATTATATACTAGCATTTAATTTAATGAAATAATTATCAATATTTAAGTAATCGTTTTTTTTAGCTACGAACATCTTTGCAACTATTTATTAGTTGTTGATAAAAAAAATTCCACTGAGTAATCCATCATTCTCTACTTTAAGTGAGCATAATATCATGTTTCAGTTTCACTCAGTTCCAATCGTCAAATATTTGTATGCACAGCAAAAATCGATTTTAACGATTGCAACAATTTTTTTCACGTGTTAACCGAAGGGAAAATCGATCTAGTGAACGCGGAACCTCTTAGAATTGTTCGATTACGCTCAGATATGCATAAATGTTTTCTGATGTTATGTGATTCAAATCTAATAGCTGCCGATTTTTTTTTACGTGCGACATTCTTAATATCTATATTAGGGTGGCGTGAAAAAAAAAGTTTTTTTCCGATTTCAATCAAAATACATTCACTGTAAAGTATCTTGCATCCGGAGAATTCACCCCAAAGATTAACCCGATCGGACCATTTTTAAGGGTCGCGCAAGATTTTTCAAGTTCTTCCATTTGATCAACATGGGAAAAACGTAAAGTTTCCATTCAAAAAATCGTAGCGCCGCGAATTTTATAGCTACGTTGGTCCCGCAAGTTCCATTTGAAAGCTCTTCAAAAACCGCTTAAAATGGCATGCAGACCTCTGGGATCTGATCGCAATTTCCGTCGATAATTTTGTTTTTTCGTAACAAATGGTCCGATCGGGTTAATCTTTGGGGTGAATTCTCCGGATGCAAGATACTTTGCAGTGAATGTCTTTCGATTGAAATCAGAAAAAAAATTTTTTTTTTCAAGCCACCCTAATCCATACCCATATATATATGTGTGACGTGTATTGATCGGTCCAGAGTTTTCCTGTAATCGATGACTCGTTGGAACTATTTCTGTCGTTGACACTACTCCGTCTATTACCGACTTTCTTGCTTTTATGTAAGACTTAAATTTCCATGAAATACGCGGCGAATCGTGTCGGCTACGTCCTGGCCCTACCTCAACGTCGAATCGTCGAACTACCTGACCGTATCGGCGACGGCCCTATCGATTACATTCACCGTTTTTTCTCATCAAAACAAGCGACGTACTTAATTTCTTCCGTTTCGATCTCTCTGACCACTTAATTTCGGTTGTTTAGAATTATTGTACTGTCATTAATCCAAAGCTTCTCGTTATTTATACAGTAAATTTCGATTTATTTTCGATAATGAAGAAAAGATTATTCAACATTGAAGATGACGCAGTTCATAATTTTTACGTTAGTTCAATATTTTATCGCAAATGTCATTTTAAACACGTGAATAATTGACAAGATCGATCACCAACAAATTTATTTGAAAAATAAAAACAAGTTTTAGACAAAAAAATCTGATACAAAATAAATTTTTAAGTAAATTAAAAACATTGTTGGTGCTGTTATTAAAATTGCAATTCAACAAATATGTTATCGTGCATGGCAAAGAAAAAATAGATGAAAAATTTGAAAAAATTCAATAATTTTATGAATTTCTTTAATTATTTATGGTAATTATTCGAGACTATAAATTAAAATTAGATAAAAATTTAAAAATATCCGAATAAGAACATAAAAATAAAACTCTTCAATACATTAATCTACAATCTTTGACCAAAACCTTCGTTTCAAAAATAATTTCCATTATTTCCACTCATTTCGTCTATTGCTAATCTAATTGTAAATTTATCAATATTCGAATCTTCCCATTTTGCCAATATACTTGGTACGAACATGTAAAAACCAAATTGCCAAGCAATTTCGTTATAGTTAATCAACTGCTCGAAGCAATGGAAGGTCTCTTCGATCGTGTCTTTCACTCCCTGTCATAATTTATTGCACACCAGCAATATGTACATTAAATCGCGAGTGCCATGTGAAATCGTTTTACGTTGAAACAACATTCGTCTACTTCCCATAACCAGACCCGCGCGGTCTTACTACGCCGGTTTGGCACACTTAGGGCTTTCACATGCCACGTACGTATAAAACATCCCGGATTGTCCGTTTGCAACACATCGCAGCGTTGTGCTACACATTCAGCGCACAACCGGGCATAACGCTTCCTCAATTTGCGAAGAGAGATTATCCTGTTCCAATTAAAATTCAAAATTAAAAACAAAACAATAGGAAAAAAAAAATGACGAGAAAAAAGAAACAACGAAGAAAAAACAACAATTTTTCAAAATTATTGCACAGATGATAATTTGAGTGTCCTTCAATTATTGCATAACAATCGCGAACTATCAACGGATATAATGCTCGTTGATTGCGTGGAAGATTGCAGCAATCTTGCCGATAAAAATTGGTTTTTCCCGCGATCCGGGGACGTCCGGATGGTCGTCAAAAGGTCGAGCGAGATAATCATGAGAAAAAAATTCATATAACCCGAACGGTGACGTCACCGGTCGGACGTGTTCAATGTCAGCCTCGCGTTCTTGAACCAACGTAATTGGAAATGAATATGAAACAAAATGAACGATAGCGACAAATATGTGTTGCATAATTGATTGGGGAAAAACCGAGTCTCGAAGATGAGCCATGCGAATGTCTCACATTCGCCATCGCTTGTCGCCGCGTTCGCGGTTTAAACTTTGTTGTGCACTCGGACTATGAAGACATACTCCAGCACATCTTCGAGCTCGTTTTTCGTCAAATTTTCTCGTGAAACATTTTTTTTTTCGATCTGATAATATTCGCAAGAGTTAACGACGTTTTGGGTCTTATCTGAGAAGCTTGAAAGCGTACCCGGTAATTTGTTTAAGTGAAAAATAACGAATAATGTGCCCATAATAGACGTTTGAACTCGCTGGGGTGAGCGACACCCCACGTGCACCATACGTAATTTTTCAAAGCTTTTTACGACAAATTTTAAACAAACTCGTCTGTAATTCAGCGAAGATTAAGTTCAAAGACGGTCATACATTGACGAACTCGATTGTAAATCATACGTCGAAGTGTTTGCAATAATATGGTCGGAAAAAAAAGAAACAAAGAAAAAAAAATTAGAAAATAACCAAAACAATTCTAGTGTGCACATGAACGCTTGCACGTTTACGCGTGACTCGTTTCACGCGTACCGGCTATAAAACCATTCGACCGGGCAAGACAATCGACACTAAAACCGGCCTTCTTTCTTCCTCCTCACGTTCTCACGTTCTCGCGTTGCGGATTCTCTTCCGATTCATTCTCCGGACAAAAGAAAACGATAGAAACGGCGCATCGTTATTGTAATTTTTTTAAGGCGATACGCAACGCTTATGGACAAGACAAAGACGAGAGAGAGAGAGGGAGAGAGAGAGAGAGAGAGAGAGAGAGAGAGAGAGAGAGAGAATGAGAGACAGGAAGAGAGAAAGCTCGAAGGTTTGGCATCGCCTTAAAGAATTATAGACGGCCACAATGTTTGTTATATTTTTTGTATATTTTACATTGCCATGGACCGATCGATAAAAGTCTCGATTTTTAGTAATTTTCTTTTATTAATCGTAAATGTATAAATATTTTCATCAATTCTGTTTTAACTCTGTACAGGAGACAAAACTGAAGATGCGTTGGCCGTTACAGCTACTCGCGCTATCATGCAGCGTTCTCGTAGCAGTCACAGCGGAACCGTACGTATGCAGGGTTTATCCCAACTTGGACGATAATAATAATAATAATAATAATAATAATAATAATAATAATAATAATAATAATAATTATTACTATTATTATTATTATTATTATTATTATGACAACAATCATAATTATTCTAACGGGAAATAACTGAAATAGTAATAATAATAATGATAACAATAATAATAATAACTAATTATTATTATTAATTATCATATTATTATTATTATAAGTAATTATTATTATATTATTATTATAATAACTAATAATAATTATTAATTATTATATTATTATTATTATTATTATTATAACTAATAATAATAATTAATTATTATATTATTATTATTCTAATAAGAAATTATTATTATTAATTATTATAATATTATTATTATTATATTACAATAATTATAATAATTATTAGTTATTATTATTATTGTTATTATTATTATGACAACAATAATAATTCTACTTCGGCCTGAATATATTTAGAATTATGGCAGATCGTTCTACGGGTGAAACAGACCGGTCAGACAAAGAATTAAATAAACAAATAAATAATAACAATAACAATGAAAAATCAAAAATATACATGAATATATTGTTGAATAAAATTTTATCACCAAAACGTCGTTTGTGCCGCGGAAGATTAAACGAAGCGTAAAACCATTGCTCGTCCCGTGTGCCATTTCTCATAGGTATTACACGGTCATCGCTCCGAAAGTGGTGCGTCCCAATTCGGAGTACCACGTAGCAGTTTGTACGACCGGTATATCAACGCCAAGCACGATTGCCGTTGAACTCGACGGTGACTTGGATAACGGAGATGCATTCAGGGTGTCCCAAGAGGTCGTCGTCGAGCCTTACAAGACCAGCGTCATCAAATTAGAGGTTTCCTTATATTTTCGTAACGAAAAATCATTCGAATCTAACGACGATCGAACCGACGATTATCAACCATCGTCCCGTGAATTCCAGGTTGGCGATACAGCTCCGGGTCGTTACAAATTGACCGCTATTGGTTTGACGGGATTGAATTTTCGCAATTACACGAACGTTCAGTACGTTCACAAGAGTTACTCGGTTTTTATACAAACCGATCGAGGAATTTACAAACCCGGTAGCAAAGTCTTGTTCCGTTGCGTCGTTCTCGATTCCCGGTTACGACCTGTTGTCACCCGCCAACTTGACGTCTACGTCACGGTAAGCGTGACTATACTTCTTTTTATTTGTTTATTTACTTATTTATTTATTTATTTATTTATTTATTTATTTATTTATTTATTTATTTATTTATTTATTTATTTATGTATTTATTTATTTATTTATTTATTTATTTATTTATTTATTTATTTATTTATTTATTTATTTATTTATTTATTTAGGTTATTTATTTATTTATTTATTTATTTATTTATTTATTTATTTATTTATTTATTTATTTATTTATTTATTTATTTATTTATTTATTTATTTATTTATTTATTTATTTATTTATTTAGGTTATTTATTTATTTATTTATTCATTTATTTATTTATTTATTTATTTATTTATTCATTCATTCATTTATTCATTTATTCATTTATTCATTTATTCATTTATTCATTTATTCATTTATTCATTTATTCATTTATTTATTCATTCATTCATTCATTCATTCATTCATTCATTCATTCATTCATTCATTCATTCATTCATTCATTCATTCAATCATTCATTCATTCATTCATTCATTCATTCATTCATTCATTCATTCATTTATTTATTTATTTATTTATTTATTTATTTATTTATTTGGTTATTTATTTTTTAAAATACTTTTTTTATGGTCTAGGGGTTTGTTATTAGAATTGAGGATTTGTTGATATTTTCAGGATGGAGGTGGAAATAGAATAAAACAGTGGAACAGGCCACCGCTGAGCCATGGAATATTCAGCGGAGAGATCGAACTTTCCGAATCACCGGTTCTCGGCGATTGGAAAATCGTCGCCAATGTGATCGATCAGGTTTTTGCAAAACAGTTCCAAGTAGCGGAGTACGTTCTTCCGAAGTTCGAAGTATCGATCAACACGCCGCCACACGCGAATTTCAAGGATGGCAAAATAATTGCGACCGTCGAAGCGAAGTTTGTATTTTTTTTTCTCCTGTTTTTCTTGTTTTTACGGGATTCGAACGATAATCAAAATTGTGATACATGAATTTTTTGCATGTCATTGAAATGCTTAAAATTAGTGTTTATATATTTATTAGACTGGTTAACAATTTTTTTTTTCGCTTTCTTTTTTAGTCCTGCACCCTTAAATATTAGTTTGGGTTTTTTTAAAACAATTCACGGGATACTTTCTGAACTATGAATATTCACAAGAAAATGTTAGACATTTTTTTTGATTGCAAGTTTAATTTAAAAAAAAAGTTTTTCATAAATTTGATGGAGAGGAAAACATTCATTCAGATATTTTAAAAATACTAACGTACTCAATAGGTAAATATCCAATAAAACATTGGCATAAAAAACACCAATTGACAATATTAATTGATTATGAAAAAAATAACATATATTTCATTTTCAATATTTCACATTGATTTTGCAAATATCTGAATAAATGTTCTCTTTTCAACCAAATCAATACAAACCTTTTTCTTTGGAAATTAAACTTACAATAAAATCAGTTCTCGAAAAATTTCTTGAAAATTTCATAGTTCAGAAGATATCGTGAGAATTGTGAAATAAAAAATAACCAGAATCGAAAAATGAGATCTTTTACGCATGAGCTAGGTTGTTCAAATTTTAGGTGGATACTTTTGTGGACCCAAACTAACATTCAAGGGTGCAGCACCGAATAAAATAGAAATTTCTCTTTTGTAACCAGTCTAATAACTTTATTTCGAACGTACAATAAGACCCTAGCAATTTTGGCAGCTGCAAAGTCAACCAAAAATGTCAACAGTTTAATTTGGACAGCTTTACAACTATAAAGTCAACCGTAAAAAAGAATCCTAATGGTTGATTCAACGGTTCTAGCAATTTTGGCAACTGCAAAGTCAACCGAAAATATCATGGATGGTTGACTTTCGAAGATGAACAGTTGAGAAGCTGTCCAAATTCAATTGTTGAACTTTTACGTCGACTCAAATGTCTTTTTCAACCGGTTGACCAAAATGACAGGGGATGGATGAGCGAAGAGTGTAAATTCTAAGGGGGGTGTAAGGCCAATTCGGTGAAAAAGAAGTATGTTTTTGAGATTTTTTTCTGGCGATACAAATAGTGTAAATTGATTCAATCAATTTCCATATAATAATACAACATTTAAACAATATTTTCCTAAATTTTCATTCCAAAATATTGAAAATTAAGCGGTCGACAGTGAATCTCCGGAGGCGCCTCGAAAAAAAGTTGCTTTGCGGTGTTCATCATAACTCGCAAAAGAATAATGTGAAACAAAAAAAATCAAAATGCATTCGTTAAAGGAGATGTTTCTCGAGGTAATCACGAGGGGATTTTTTATTTTTTTTATTTTTGATTTTTTCGTAGCACTTGGAAGCAAAAAAACCCATTTTCGCTATAAAAATCAGCTAATTTCTTGCTGTAAAATTAATAATTATAAAAAAAAAAGCTCTCGACAATACCTGGTGAATTATATGAAGAAGTAGTGTGCAAAATTTAAAAACGATTGGTCCAGTAGATTTTGCGTTATCGTGAACACGGACTTTTTCGAGGCGCCTCCGGAGATTCACTGTCACCCGCTCAATTTTCAATATTTTTGAATGAAAATTTAAGAAAATATTGTTTAAATGTTGTATTATTATATGGAAATTGATCGAATAAATTTACACCATTTCTATCGCCATAAAAAAATCTTAAAAACATGCTTCTTTTTCGCCGAATCAACCTTACCCCTCTCCTTAAGGTCACGAATCCTTGTGTTCGATCGTGAGAGAATCATCGCATTGACTGTAAAATTCCATCATCGTTGCAGATACACTTATGGAAAAAACGTGAAAGGCGAGGCCACCATAACCGCCTACGCTGACATATATTCCGGTGTTCTGCAACCAATTTTCCAGCAACCGGTGAGAAAAGTCGTGCCGATCGATGGAAAAGTAACCGTGGATTTCGACATTGTATCCGAATTGAAGTACGGAATTTCAATAGCACCCAACAATATCTCATTTATTCGTTAAAATTAAATTTTTCATACAACGAACGAATAATTTTTTTTTTCTTTCGCTCGTTGCAGATTGATGGACGATTTTGAGAGACCGATTCAATTGGATGTCGCCGTGGAAGAAGCCCTGACCGGGCGTCGTCAAAACGTTTCCATGCAAATGACTCTTCACAAGCATCCGTACACGATGGATCTCATTAAAACTTCGGAATATTACAAACCCGGATTGAAATACACGGCTTTCATCAAATTAACGAATCACGATGGATCACCCGTGCGCGACGCTGTTAATCCCGTGACGATATCATACGGATATACGTTCAATCAATCGGCTTACACGAATATCACGCGAACGCTCGACGAACACGGTATGGTGCAGTTGGATTTCTATCCGCCTCTGACAACGGAGGAGGATCATGCTCTTCCCCTCAATATCGAGGTAATCCATTTTTTTTTTGTTGTTGTTGAGGGGACTGAGTCACCTAAAAAGTCGAAGGAAAAATTTTTTTTTTTGTGACAAGATTAATCTACATTTTCATTATAATTTATCCTTATAAAGTATTTATACTTAGCTATCTTTTCAAATTTTTTTAGAATCATATCAAGCATCCGAACGCTGTGATATTTTCCCGGAGTTTGGGAGCTTGTTGTAAGATTCAGACCGAACAACTCAACCGATCGTGGACTTTGACGTCTCATTTTGTTCAGAAAACACATAATTTCAAAGTGAATGTGGGATTTTTTTTTTTGATGCACTTTAAACGTTTTGGCAAAGTATAACGTAAAAAGGAAACAAAGTTTGTGGAAAAACAGTTGAATAATAGGTCACCATAACTTCATCGTACCTCGCATTCCAAATTCCCACATTCACTTCGGAATTATGTGTTTTCTGAACAAAATGAGACGTCAAAGTCCACGATCGGTTGAGTTGTTCGGTCTGAATCTTACAACAAGCTTCCAAACTTTGGGAAAATATCACAGCGTTCGGATGCTTGATATGGTTCTGAAAAAATTTGAAAACATAGCTAAGTATAGATACTTTATAAGGATAAATTAGAATAAAAATGTAGATTGATCTTGTCACAAAGAAAAAAAATTTTTTCCTTCGACTTTTTTGGTGACTCAGTCCCCTTAAGGGCTCACATAACAATTGGTGCGCTGAAACCCGAGTGAATTAAAAAAATTATTATAGAGGTTTTAAGGTAAAAAAAATTAAATTGTTGACTGTATTTCGATCTCGATGTTCGCATTTCGATGAAGATCGGATATTCTGAACTTTCTTTTGATAAAATTATTCGGCAACTAGAGGAAAAACGAAAGAAGAAAAAAAAAACAAATTGAGTCGGAATAACCAATATGGCTTTCATGATCAGTATGTTCAATTTCAGGATTGATATTTCAAATCTAAAAAAATCACTGACAAAATTATCCGGGAATAAGAAAAAACCAAAAAACATGTTTATATATCGGCGTGGAACGACCCATAACCATTTCAAAGTCGAATCGTAAGATTTTTTTTTTCATGAACAAAGGTGCCACGGACTCATTGAGATACTTCTTGAATTTTTAAGATGATTTCAAGAGACCCGAATAGGGATATTACTAGAGAGTCGGTGAATCCTGTGTATTTTAAAGGGGAAAAATGACCCCTGCTGGTAATGGCCGGATTCAAAGATGGCGGGCTGCCAATTTAGGGAACTTTTTTTTAAATTATTTGGAGCCAATCTGAGGGGGGGAGCGGGTCAAAATTCGTCCGAAGCCAATATAAGGACCACTCTAATGAGCATTAGGGTGGGTAAAAAAAAAACTTTTTTTTTTTTTTGAATGTCACCCACGAAAACTAGTTCCTAGCTACCTCTCCAAAGTACTTACCGAGTATAAGCTCTTAATATTAATGGGAAGAACTGGCTCATCGTCGTTTTCCATTTTCAATGTAGTCTCATATAAAAATGGTCATATCTTATCACCAATATTTTGTTAAGCCAGTTTCATCATGAATATTCATAGGAAATTGAACGCTCTACAAAAATGGTCTCTTATACTTTTTTCATTAATCGAACCATTTAAAAGATATTCAAGGTCAAAGATTGAAGAATTTATGAAAAATATAACTTTTTGTTTTGAATTTTGTAACTTACTGAAAAATAATGATTGTCAAATGGGTATCAATTATTTCTGTAGGAAATTGAACGTTCTACAAAAAAGGTCTTTTGTGGTTAATCGATTACTCTAACCATTCAGAAGATATTCGCATTAGAATTTCAGTAAGCATTGGAATTCTAATGCGAATATCTTCTGAATGGTTCGAGTAATCGATTAACCACAAAAGACCTTTTTTGTAGAACGTTCAATTTCCTACAGAAATAATTGATACCCATTTGACAATCATTATTTTTCAGTAAGTTACAAAATTCAAAACAAAAAGTTATATTTTTCATAAATTCTTCAATCTTTGACCTTGAATATCTTTTAAATGGTTCGATTAATGAAAAAAGTATAAGAGACCATTTTTGTAGAGCGTTCAATTTCCTATGAATATTCATGATGAAACTGGCTTAACAATTTATTGGTGATAAGATATGAACATTTTTATATGAGACTACATTGAAAATGGAAAACGACGATGAGCCAGTTCTTCCCATTAATATTAAGAGCTTATACTCGGTGAGTACTTTGGAGAGGTAGCTAGGAACTAGTTTTCGTGGGTGACATTCAAAAAAAAAAAAAAAGTTTTTTTTTGACCCACCCTAATGAGCATACTTATCGAAACGTTGGTCACAGCCCTCGTATCCTCAGGTTTCTGTTTAGGCAAACAGGCGACGTCAATAGATAACGATTTACGAACCTCGGTTGGTGCGATGTGAAACAGTCGAGGGATCAGGATTCTCCAGGAATTAAAAAGAAATCACCTCGGTTTTAACACAAAGGAGAAGTGCACAATTTTAACCGAACGATGATTTTTATTCACGTATTTAATCACTTTTTGTCGAGTACAAATAATAATTTCTCGCGGTTAATACTTATTAAACGTTGCAACAAAAGCTTCGTATTATTAAGTCGAGTTTTTATTATCCCGTTATTAATGAGTCGAAATTAGCGCGAACAATTAATTACTGTGGAGAGGATGTCCGCGCGCGACAAAATTACGACGGCTTCTGTCGATCATCCCTCGATTTGCGACGCAGTTCGCTGGATGATCCAGAGCGAGCAAGAGCTGGGGGGGGCCAACTCAGGAGAGGAGTCGAGATTCGACCTCTCCTTCGAGAAGCTTTGTTTTATTGGGCGCTGTTATAATTCGCGGAAGACCGGACGTGGTTATCGCGACGTGGTGAAGGGATTAAGTTTTGCAGCGTCGCAATGTGAGACGGCCGGATGATCCGTAGACAAAATAATTCTTGAGACAACCGGATGATCCGTAGACAAAATAATTCTTGCTATGTCGACGGAGGTGGAATGATATTCGATAAATAAAAAAGCAAAACCTTTTCGTTCAAACGCTAGCCTTAACAAGGCTATTTTTTGATCGGTCTCGGTAGTCAGTCCCTACAAGTTATGTTCTCTATCTTCATAACGTTTTCACATGTCACAGCCCAGATTCTGTCGGTGAATCGTAGGGATTTTATAGAAATAATCGAAAAATATTATTTCGTTCGAGTAAAAAATTTTAATCGTTTAACGGCACCCCTTAAAGTGGTCCTACGAGTCTCCAAATTTATCCAGATTGTGGATATATGCCTCGAATGGTATCAGAGGTTGGCGGCTGTGGAATTCTAAAATTACCTTATTAAGGGGTTAGGCTACTCTAGAGGCCGAAAAAATTGATTCTTTGGGAGATTTTTTTTCAGAAAAACTAGAGAATTAATCGAGATTCCAAAGAAAAGTGTTTGTCATACATATCAGTGACTGTATACAATAATTTTTTTGAAGCGATTCATTTTAAAATGGCGACTGTGCAGCGTTTTTGCGGTAACGTATCCATTTTTTCAGGGTCCACGGCCGGATAAACAGCTCCCATAATTTTCGAATTATGATGATCCAATAAATTTTTTTCGATTGTATATAACAACGGATATAGAAGGACGTAGAATTTTTTTCGATACAATGATTTTCGGCCAAACGCCGCACTTCTAAAGTGAAAAGTGAAAAATTTGCTTAAACATCGTCAGAAAATTGTTAATAACAAATGAACTACGCAATATAAAAAAAAAATCCTACGCACTTCTATAGGCAATGTATTTTTAAATATATATTCAAAATTTCAAGTGAATCGGTTAAAAAATTGTCCGAGTTATGTTTCCGGCCAAATTGAAAAATGCAGTTTTGAGATAAACGCGTTTGAAGTTTTGAGTAGTGGCTCGCTACGGTCCAGGAGGCCTTGTGCTAAAATTTGAAAATCGAGTACTTAGAGATTTTTCCCGTCCATAATCTTTTGGGAAATTATTTTTGAGATCCTACGGGACCATTTAAAAAAAAAAAATCGATTTTTCGAAAATTCCAGAGTGGCCCTTAAGGGACATCCCGACATAAACGTGTATTTTTCGTTCGTTGACAGGCCAAGTACATGAGTCTTCACGAGTGGTTCCCGGCGACGAATCGTGCAATGGCGCGTGGCAACAATTACATCCAAGCCACCCTAAAAACCGAAAAACCAATGGTCAATCACGAGGTCATGATCGAAGTTAATTCCACAGCACCGTTGAAATATCTCAGTTACGAAATTTTGGGACGCGGCGACGTTCTCAACGGCGGTTCCATACAAGTTCCCGGAAAGAACATAGCTTCGTTCACGTTTTTAGCGACATACGTGATGGCTCCGACCGCCCACGTTTTGGTTTACTACGTTCGCGAAGACGGCGAGGTAGTCGCCGATTCTCTGGACGTCGAACTTCAGGGAACTCTGCGAAACTTCGTCGACATAAAAGTATCACCGGGCGAAGTTCGTCCCGGAGATTCCGTCGATCTCACCATCACGTCCAAACCAAATTCGTACATCGGACTTTTGGGAGTCGATCAACGATCGATGATTCTCAAATCTGGCAATGATATCTCTTACGTGAGTCATTATTGGACAATCAAAATTAAATAAATTCAGTCGTGAGGATAAATATTAATTGAATAAAATAATAATCGATGAAATTAAATAATAATGTAATTGAATAATAATCGATGAAATTAAATAATAATGTAATTGAATAATAATCGATGAAATTAAATAATAATATAATTGAATAATAATCGATGAAATTTAATAATAATTCAATTAAATGATAATCAATGCAATTAAGTAACAATACAATTGAATAATAATCTATGAGATTAAATAATAATTTAATTAAATCGATGAAATTTAATAATAATTAAAAAAAATAATAATCGATGAGATTAAATAATAATGTAGTTGAATAATGATCGATAAAATTAGATAATAATTTAATAAAATGATAATCAATACAATTGAATAATAAATCAATTAAATAATAATCGATGAGATAGAATAATAATTTAATTAAATAATAATCGATGAGATTAGATAATAATTTAATTAAATAATAATCGATGAGATTAAATAATAATTTAATTGAATAATAATCGATGAAATTAAATAATAATTTCATTAAATAATAATAGATTAAATTAAATAATAAATCAATTAAATAATAATCGATTGAATTAAATAATACCTAATTTAATTAAATAATAATCGATTGAATTAAATAATACCTAATTTAATAAAATAATAATCAATGAGATTCAATAATAATGTAATTGAATAATAGTCGATGAGATTGAATAATAATTTAATAAAATAATAATTGATGAAATTGAATAATAATTTAATTGAATAATAACCGATGAAATTAAATAATAATTTAATCAAATAATAATTTATTAAATTAAATAATAATAATAATTAAATAATAATCGATTAAATTAAATAATAATAATAATTAAAATTTTCATCGATTTATTGCAAATCAGGATCAAGTCATGAAGGAATTGAGATCTTACGACATGTCCGAGGAGTCGCCTTCCGACGAGCCGCTGTTCGACCGTGGCTTTTGGCGTCCAGGATCCGCCACGGCCCAAGACGTTTTCAAGGTAATTTTTCCGTAGAACAATTACAAAAAATAATAATTTAAAAAATCCTAATGACACAACGAAATCATTTATCCAACAGAAAAGTGGCGCCATCGTAATGACAAACGGTTATGTACACGAAAACTTTCCAATCCGTAAGTCCAAAATTTCTTGAATAAACAATTTTACAAACGACTAACACCATAATCGCATCTTGCCTCACGAACGACTAACACCGCAGAATCACACGATTTACAACATTACATCGTCATTCGTTACGGCATTAATAAAAAAAAGTTTCCATCGATTCCTCTCTATTCACTAAAATATCACAACTTTAGCGTCGAACGAGCTGAACTGTCCGAGAGTTAGAAGTTGAAAAAAAAAAAAAATATATATATTAGGGTGGGTCAAAAAAATCGACTATTTTTTTTTTTACTTCGTACTCCAAAAAATAGGTTACTAGACACCTCTAGAAAATTCACACCAAATATGAGCTTTTTATTTTAAGGGGAAGGTCCTCCGCCTCACAGTTTTTTATTTTTTCTTCAGTATTAGAAGAAAAAATTCATATCGCCCTATCAACTGTTCGTTAAAAATATCCCCCCTTATATACTTGTAGGAAATTGATCGCTCTACAAAAAAGGTTTCTTACAATTTTTTCGTAAACCTCACTGTTTGAAAGATATTGAAGGTTAAAGTTTGATCATTTTTAGACAAATTTCTGTTTTGCTTATGAATTTCATAACTCGTTAACGAAAAATCATGATGGAAGGCGGAATGCTTGGTTTTGTAGGAAATTAACTGCTCTACAAAAATGGTGCCCTATGATTATTCGATTGAATTGAGCGTTCAAAAGATATTCATCGTCGAACTTCAATGCACGCTTATTATAACAGTTTTTGATTAATAATTCGGAAAATTTTAATTCAGTTTACGAGTTTCAGGGATATTTATACGAATTTGAATTTCTATGAACAGAGAAATATTTTAAACTATTTTTCTAGTTTTTTTTTTAGTCGTAACCATGGATGGTTACATTGAAAAAAAAATTAGTGCATTATTTCTGACTTAGAGTCAATGATTTATTAAATCTTGAAAAAATAACGTTTTCGTTAGAAATTTATTATGAAATGTATTAATTTTTAAGAAAACAAATGTTCATTATGTTATTAAAAAGTTTTTTTATTTAATTATCATTGACAAAAAAAAGTTCAATTTGTTATTAAAAAGTTTTTTTATTTAATTATCATTGATAATCAAATAAAAAAACTTTTTAATAAAAAATTGAACGTTTTTTTCTTTAAGATTAATACTTTTCATAATAAATTTCTAACAAAAACTTTATTTTTTCAAGATTTAATAAATCATTGACTCTAAGTCAGAAATAATGCACTAATTTTTTTTTCAATGTAACCATACATGGTTACGACTAAAAAAAAAAACTAGAAAAATAGTTTAAAATATTTCTCTGTTCATAGAAATTCAAATTCGTATAAATATCCCTGAAACTCGTAAACTGAATTAAAATTTTCCGAATTATTAATCAAAAACTGTTATAATAAGCGTGCATTGAAGTTCGACGATGAATATCTTTTGAACGCTCAATTCAATCGAATAATCATAAGGCACCATTTTTGTAGAGCAGTTAATTTCCTACAAAACCAAGCATTTCGCCTTCCATCATGATTTTTCGTTAACGAGTTATGAAATTCATAAGCAAAACAGAAATTTGTCTAAAAATGATCAAACTTTAACCTTCAATATCTTTCAAACAGTGAGGTTTACGAAAAAATTGTAAGAAACCTTTTTTGTAGAGCGATCAATTTCCTACAAGTATATAAGGGGGGATATTTTTAACGAACAGTTGATAGAGCGATATGAATTTTTTCTTCTAATACTGAAGAAAAAATAAAAAACTGTGAGGTGGAGGACCTTCCCCTTAAAATAAAAAGCTCATATTTGGTGTGAATTTTCTAGAGGTGTCTAGTAACCTATTTTTTGGAGTACGAAGTAAAAAAAAAAATAGTCGATTTTTTTGACCCACCCTAATATATATATACCGGGTGGTTTACGCGCCGTTGTGCACCGTTATAACTTTCAAAGTATGCGTTGCACGAAAAAATGTTATATACAAAAGTTACATTGTTTAAAAGGGTGCACCACATGGTGCATCAATTGTTTTTGTAGGTCGAGGAGTTTCGAAGATTTGAAGGACAACTTTGTGTTTTTTAAAACACATCACTATATTTTTTATGGCAAAATATGATAGAGATAGAGAATTGAATTCTGAGTAAAAAATGATTGATCTTTATTAGCCCTAAACCTAATAGCTAACGAGTAATTTTACTTTATTACTTGAAAAATTTCTACAAAAAAATTTGTAATTTGCATTTAAAAATTTGTTTTTTTTTCTTTTTAGTTGCGATAAGCCATTAGTCACTCGCTGTCGCGTAAACATCGCTGTCTTGTGGAAATCTGTGATAAGGTTGAATCTGCAATTTAATATTATGCAAAGAAAATTTTCAAGTTATAAAGTGAAATTACTCGTTAGCTATTAGGTTTAGGGCTAATAAAGGTCAATCATTTTTGTACTCAGAATTCGATTCTCTACCATATTTTGCTATAAAAAATATACCGTCAACGGGGGTGAGGTTGGGACAAAAATCGCCCTTTTTTTTTTATTTCGCGCTTCGTCTAAAATCAGTTTTTGCGCTAAATTTTTTTTCTAAACGCAGGCATCTTGCGAACATCCTTACAAAGGTGTGTGATAAGTTTTTTGAAAAAAAAAATTTTTTTGCCGGAGTTACATCGACCTGAAACTTGTTCCATACTTACCCCCCAGAAGGGGTAAGTATGGGACAGGTTTTGTCATTGTCAACAAAAATTAATAAATACATTTTTTTTTGGCTCTGTATCATATGGATATCTTTATATAGTTATCCTCGAGTAACTTGGAACAAGAATCATTGAAAAATACCAATTTTTAGGAGAAAGGTTACAAAAAAAAGAAAGCAAAACATGGAAATTTTTCGAAATTCATTTTATCGAGAAATCGATCAGACGAATATCATATAAAATCCTTTTTCCCTTCGTTGTGGAAAAAAGAAGGTCGAAAGACTTCGAACTGTTATTTTTGAGGTTCGAATGCTCTGCTGTGAAACGAATATTTACGTATCTTTTAGACGGTAGTATCAATTAAAAACTTTTACATGTGAAATAAAAAACGGTAAAAATCCACTCTATTACATGCCGAATGATTTTCTTATAAATATTCATTTTT
Source organism: Sussaba pulchella (assembly GCA_963971145.1). Lineage (NCBI taxonomy): Eukaryota > Metazoa > Arthropoda > Insecta > Hymenoptera > Ichneumonidae > Sussaba > Sussaba pulchella. Next base: position 5,925,663 of record OZ020165.1, on the reverse strand, counting down.
AATTTTGTCCCATACTTATCCTCAAAATACCAATCTTTCTATTTTTCACACTTTTCATCGAGAATAGTTGTTAAAAAATTACCAAACTGCGCGTACATCATAAAAACTAATTTGTCCACACTTATCTTGCATAATTCGATATAAAACATTTTCCAATAAATCGATCGAGTAAGACGTTTGCAACACGTAAATTTTTTTCGACGCTTTTTTTTATTTTTTCACGATTTTTTTTCTCCGTTCATATAATATGTCTACTAATGACGTTTTGCGACAATTGACAGGAACATTTCAAGGTACATTTTGGCCCATGGCCGAGTCAAAACATTCAATAATCTGACGTTAATGATCTGTTTAAAAAAACAAGTTGAATCCTTCAAATCTTCGAAACGTCTCGACCTATAAAAAAAATTGATGCACCACGTAGTGCACCCTTTTAAACCCTGTAACTTCTGTACATAACATTTTTTCGTGCAACCCATACTTTGGAATTTATAACGTCGCACACGTTGCGTGTACCACCCTGTATAAAAAAAAAAAAAAAATGAAAAATAACTTTCAATCGTTCTTTTAGGTAATCGATTAATAATATTTAACTTCGTTTCCGTCTCGTATTGTGTGTAGTATACTACAGAGCTTACACGGATGGAGCGATGTTTGCTGCTGGAACTGCAGGCTCGGCCGAATTTCCAACCGAGAAGCTCAAAGTACGCAAGAAATTCCCCGAAACTTGGCTTTGGCAAACGCTTGATGCTGGGTAAATTGCCAACGAATTAATAAATCCCAAGTATATTTATCGAATTACTTTTCACTCTTCACGGGGTTAACCGGTTGATTCGATCGACGGTCGCTTCGAAGGTGGTCGGTTCTGATTGACTAATTCTTCAACTAATCTTCACGACGTCCCGACACTGTCGATAATCATAGATTTTTTTCGTAGATGGAAGATGCTTCTGCTCCTGGTATAGCCAATTGGTAAAACGCTTGTACTAACTTTACACGAAAACAAAATTTCATCTTAGCTGTATTGAGGGGATTGTCTCATGTAAATCTTGGTTTTTTGAGCTTCATTTTTGTGAATTAATTATGAGAGAACGGTCAAAGATTTTGGAACAAAGTTTGTTTCATTGTTTTCGATCGTTCTTCATCTCTTGACACTAATTTTTTGGTTCAATGAATTTTAGCTGCATGACTTTTTATTCGTTCTTGATCACGTTCTTGTCAATAAAGTCTAGGGCGTTCGTTGACGGTTCAGGTTAGCGTAAATTAAAAAAAACTGGAAAAGTTTTATTTATTGTACCCTTGACTATAAATGGACACGTTTCTTTTTTTTTATAAACTAATTCAATATATTTTTTCAGCTCTTATGGTTAAGTGATACATCACCGATGGTAAGTAGATTTACCAATAATTACGTGTAAATTGGGAAATATTTTGCGGTACTTCACGCCTGAACGGCTGAACGGAATTTGATGAAATTTGGTGGATCTATGTAGAATTGACCATGGACCAACCTACATCTCATGTTTTTCCCAAAAAAATTTCAGATGATTTTTTTTATTGTAAAGAAATCCGCGAAATTTTTTTGCGATTTTGAAAAAAACATATGATATGGGTTGGTTTTCGATTTCTACATAGATCCAACAAATTTCATCGAAGTCCGTTCAGCCGTTAAGGCGTGAAGAATATTTGCCAATTGACACGCAATTATTGGTAAATCTACTTACCGACGGCGATATATCACTTTACCTTATGAGCGAAAAAAGGGAGGAAAAAGATTAATTCCATTCAAAAAGCTCCAATTCCAAAACATTCAGCAATTTCGAAAAAAGCTCGTGTCTATTTTTAGTCAAGGGTATAATAAATATGAGTATTCCGTTTTTTTTCAATTTTTGAAAACCTGAACGGGTCAAAATTTTACACTGCGTACGTCCTGGATTTTATTGTCAAGAACGTGGTCGAGAACGAATAAAAATTACGAGGGTAAAATTCATTAAAGAAAAAAATGAGTGTGAAAAAATGAACGATGATTGAAAACATTGAAACAAACCGCGTTAAAAAATCTTTTATCGTTTTCCCATAATTAATTCCCAAAAATGGGTCTCACAAATCAAGAATCATATGAAAAGATTTCCTTAATTAAAAATAAAAATTTTGTTAATTATGCAGAAAGTCGACGCCACACCGATTTCTCTGGAATTAAAGTATGTCATAGAGGACACTTATCTGAGTAATTTCATATGTATATGTTAGGCGCTGAAACCAAGTGTTCGTATAGTTATGTCTGGTTGAAAGTTTCTGACACGACTTTCGAAATTTAATAGATCGATGATATTTATTTATTTACGTTATTCAGGTATTCGAAAATTATACAAGTAACGTTTATCATCCGAAACGTGTATAATTGCCGATTACCCGAATAACCTAAACAAACAAATAACCCAAATAAATGTATGAAAAAAAAAAAAATAATAATAATTGAAAATGCAATAAAAAAAAATAAAAATTTCATTAAAAAATTTTTTTTGTTTCAACGATCTTGAAACATAATAAAAAATGGTTTCCGCCCCCCTAAATCCACATACAAAGTTCATGAAAAACACTCGCACAATCACATCTTCAAATTCCAGAGAAATCGATTTTGGCGTCGACATTCCGCACAATTACCAAAATTTTCAACATCCAGCGGACGTTTGAAGCGAAAAAAAATAAAAAATAAAAACAACAACAACAAAAACAATGGGTAAATCGTGAGTCGGTGTACATTGTGGAGAATTCGGTTGCAGGAAAACCAGGATATCTGGAAGGTAGAATTGGAGGCTCGTCCCGGGGAGCATCCACTCTAAGACCGGACATCGGTCCGCCAATTGTTCACAGACCTGTGACAAGACCTCCACTGGAAGGTCCTTTCGCCTTCTCACGCATCCCAACTCCCGTATGGAACAAACCCCGTGTATTCCTAATGCATGACATCTCAAACACCTGGCTTTTCGCAAATTTCTTATCAGGGTATTTATTTCCATCTATTGACATTTTTTTTCTATTATTTTCTTTATTCACGTCAATTACTCTTCTCATCTATCGTCTTGCGTGTGTTGTGTCTCGTGTATTTTTTTCACATCGTTTCGGTGCGAACGCGCGATTTACGTTCACAATCTAGTCAACGTTGTCCGCGATTCGTACGATTTTTACTTTTTGTCGTTGTTGCACTTTTGTGGGGGGGTTTTTTTTTTCTGTTAAAATTGTTTGGGTCACGAATGAGCGATTGTCATGTTGAATTTATTGCGTTTAGGTTCAAAGGAGAAACTATGATTCGTCGAACCGTACCCGACAGCATAACTTCTTGGGTACTCAGCGCTTTTTCCGTCGACGAAGCTTACGGACTTGGCCTCATGGAAGTGCCGAGAAAGGTTTGTGAGAAATAAATTTGCAACTCTACCGCTACGATATATTATATTTTATATACTTTTTTTTTACCAACGTTAGAATAATTCGAAATTTTTATTGGCTGATTATATGGGGCAAAATTTTTCCAATTTACCGAACTGAAACCCTCCTATCCCACCGATGTGGACGATGATTTTTTTTTTAGTATCCTTTGGATTCTACGACCTCACTAATTTTTTTTTAGATTTTTTAGACCCCTTCTTCCTCTCCCCTCCCCTTGCCGTATTATTTTTATCAAGAGGTAAGTGCTATTTGCCCGCTTTTTATTTCGATGAAATTTTTTTCCCGGATACTCCGTTGAAATTGAAGAACTTTTTTCATAAAATTGGAGTGGGCAGCGGGTTCCTAATATTTTTATTAATTTTTTTGAAATTTTGCAAAAATTCGAGTTTTTCCGAAATTTGAATATATGATAATGGTTTTCCATCTAAAAAAAGAAAAGAAAAATGAAATCTGTCTTGCAAAAAATCGATATTCCGATTATTTCGATAGAAAATCGATGTGAAATAGGAGATACCTCCTGATGATAGTGTTACGTCCTGGGTTTGTGCGATGATAAACAGTAACGAAACACATTAAATTTTTTGTTGCTCCTTTTAAGGCGAGAATGTGCTCGCCAGGGATAGGAACGAATGTCGGGTGATCGGGATTCATTTGTTATGTTAGTTGGGAAAAACATGTGTTTTTGTGTTTAAGTTAATTAATGATTTGTGGATGGCGAATTATGTAAGATTAACAACTTTATTTATTTGTTCGAAACTTTTGAATACTTTTGATATTTTACGCGGTTGACCAACATGGTCGAGCCGCGGATTACAACCAACTGCTTGAAATTTGGAATTAAAGTAGTGACCTGCACTAATTATGAATCAAAGCGCGAATGAGATAACAATCCGCCAGGGCACGGCACGTCGACGAGATGTGCGACGTCTCCTCCGGCTACCGTGAGATCCCATACGTCAGCGAAATTCGCAGACGTCGTACCGTGGGATCTCCGACGGTTGCCTACTCGCACGTTGATTCGGACAAAATATAGAAAACTTTATATTTCTTTAATTAAATATATTTTAATAGTCGGTGCAATACTCCGGACGTAACAATAGCAACAATTAATTCATGCTCAACAATCGTTTTTCTATCGAAATAATCGAAATATCGATGTTTTTGCAAGATAGATTTCATTTTTTTTTCTTTTTTTAGATGGGAAACCATTATCATATATTAAAATTCCGGAAAAAATCAAATTTTTGAAAAATTTCAAAAAAGTAAATAAAAATATTAGGAACCCGCTGCCCACTCCAATTTTTTCAAAAAAAGTTCTTCAATTTTAATGGAGTATCCGGGAAAAAAATTTCATCCAAATAAAAAGGGGCCAAATAGCACTCTTGATAAAAATAATATGGTGGGGGAAGAAGAGGTCTAAAAAATCTTTAAAAAAATTAGTCAGGTCATAGGATTCACAGAATACTTTGAAATGAATCATCGTTCACATCGAGGGATAGGAGGGTTTCAGTTCGGTGAACTGGGAATTTTGCCCCATATATTTTTTTAATCAGGGAATTTAACATTCATGCTATTGCTTCACGTTTTTCGATAATTAAGGGAGTAATAATAATTCAACAAAAAAAAACGATGTTTTAAAAAATTGAGACAAGTACATTTACCCGAGGAATGAACATAAAAAAAATGTGTAGATTATTCGATGGGTGTTAAGTACTTGCCCAATATTAATTTTTGGATATTAATTTTTTTCCTTTGAATAATACAGGAAAATATAGCTTTCATCATTCAAATGATAATATCTCTGCCAGTTTTGAAGCTACGTCGACTGTGTTACGCTTATTTTGAAGCTCGTTAAAAAATCCATGAAAGCGTATTCGGACTTTGCGAATTTCATTGCAACTTCCATCGATATTTGATCGATTCAATCGATTTCATCGATATCAATATTTCAGTAAAAACCTTTTCACGATAGAAGTTGCAATCAAATTTGGGAAATTCGGATGCGGTTTTATGTACTGTTGAAAGGGCTTTAAAATCAGCCCGATCGAATCTACGCAACTTCAAAATTCGCGGAGATATTTTTATTTCAATGATAAAACTTATGTCTTCCTAATTTTTTCAAAAGGGAAATATTAATAGCCGTTGGGCGAGTACTTAATATCCATCGAGGATAATATGGGAAGTCGATCAGGAAAATATGCAAATTTTTTTGTGTTTATTTAAGGCCACCATCTATCAACTTTTTGAGTGCCGCCGAAAATTAAAAAATAAAATAAAATCAAACCACCATAATATTTATCAAGTACATATTGCTTCTCACTTCTTTATTAATGATTCGTTACATTAGAACCACGCTATTTCCGAGTTCATTCTGATCAATGGTTACCAGAAAACGTTAAAATTATGTCAAAATTCGACAAATCTTTAAATTATAATTATTAAAAAATCGGGGCAGTACTCGTCAAGTAAATACTATATTATCGTCACATTTCGTTAAACTATACTAAGTACATGACTATATGTTAATGTTTATATCATTATTTAATAATTAAATGCCTGCCTCCACTTTGTATGAAACTCGCCAAGTACTGCTCCGATTTGATAAAAATTCAAATTTAAACATTTTAAAAATTTTGAAATAATATTGACCCTTTGGAGCTACCATTTATGAGAATAAACTTAGTCATAGTATGATTCTAATGTAAACAAACCATTACTGAAAGAGTGAGAAGCAGTATATACTTGATAAACATTAGGGTGTTTCCCAAAAAAAAAAAAATTCCGATTTTCACGGCAGTCGGCTATTTTAAAGTATCTTTCTTCCGTAGATTTTTGTAAATAGCTCACCCGAATCGGACGTTTTTTAGGGGTGGCGCAAATATTTAAAAGTTGTCACGTTTAAAAACTTTAAAAAATCGGCGCCACCTCTAAAATCCGTCCGATCGGGCTAATGTTTCTACACGATTCTACAAAAACAAGATATTTTTTAAATAGCCAACTACCGCGAAAATCGGAATTTTTCCTCCGATTTTGTTTTTTTTTTTTCGTATAAACTAAGAGATTTTTTCAAGTTTTCACACGAGAAAATTTTTAAAAATCGTCGACACCCCTAAAAATTGTCCGATCGGGTTCTTCTTCCAAGACGATTTTACGGAAGCAAGATACTTCAAAATAGCCGACTGCCGTGGAAATCGCAATTTTTTCTCCGATTTTATTTTTTTCTGCACAAACTAAGAGATTATTTCAAGTTTTCACACGAGAAAACTTTAAAAAATCGTCAACACTCCTAAAAATCGTCCGATCGGGTTCTTCTTCCAAGACGATTTTACGGAAGCAAGATATTTTCAAAATAGCCAACTACCATGAAAATCGTAATTTTTTCTCCGACTTTGTTTTCTTTTTTTGCATAAACAGAGATTTTTTTTAATTTTCACACGAGAAAACTTTAAAAAATCGGCGACACACCTAAAAATCGTCCTATCGGGATTTTTTTCCAAAACGATTTTACGGAAGGAGGACACTTAAAAATAACCGGCTGCTGTGAAAACATGATTTTTTCCAAAATGCGAAACTCCCTAATAAACACACATGCTCCGAACGTTTCCAATCGATCTCCCAACTTCTCGCACATTCTCAATGCCCCACGAGAAAAATCTACTTGTCTCAATTTTCTCGACACATCGTGGTTTTCTCGACATCTCTCGCACCCCAAATCTCTTCTCTTCCGACCTGTTAACACTGTAAATCTATTTTTTCGGACCAGATAGTTTCAGCCAATTATTACTCAACAACCTGCAAACTCAAATGACCGCTAAAAATTTCACACGTTCAAGAATATATAAATATAGAACCGTTAAAAACGTTTTCTTTTTCGCAATTTCAGTTGAAAGTTTTCAAACCGTTCTTCGTATCCGTGGATCTTCCTTACTCGGTGGTACGAGGCGAAGTAATTATGATACCGATAGTAGTGTTCAATTACATGGATGAAAATGTGACTGCCGAAGTAACGCTCGAACACGGTGGTCAGTTTGAATTTACCGAGATAACGAATGAAATTAACGACGCTCCGAGTAAGTGAAAAAAAAAAAAAAATGTAACAAAAATTCGTAGGATTTCGTTTATTTTTCGTTAAATAACGAATCTTTATCACAGCCGTCGAATTGTTTCGAAAGAAAACGATCGATGTAGGAGCGAACAGCGGAGCAAGCGTGAGTTTCATGGTAATGCCGAAAGAAGTTGGATACATTGGCGTGAAAGCCACGGCTACAAGTCGACTCGCGGGTGACAGCGTTGAACACAAATTGCTTGTGAAGGTAAAAATTTTACGAGAATAATTGTCTCGGTTTTTGGGGTTCCATAATTGTCCGAAAACCTTTAAGGTTTCGTTCAGGCCGTCGATCCGTTTGTTTTTATGTCACAGTCGTTATATTTTCTTATTTGCTTACCTATGACGATTGAATTTAGTACGCAGGGGGAGATTGATGTCCCAAAAGCAGATGTGATAAGATTTTTGAGAAAAAAAAAATATTTAACCCTCTTTTCCTAGGCTGGAAGGTGTAGTAAACATTTTTTCTTCACGTAACTCATTGAGTAGGCTGTCTTTCTTAAGGGTGACACGACATCGACGCTGCTTACGAAAACTAGCACGTTTCAGATTTCTTACGAAAACAAGCACGTTTCTAATTTCACCGCGAAAACTAACACGTTTCGATAATCGCCGGGAAAACTAGCATGTTTCGGCTTCGACCCCTCAAATAAGCAGGCCGAAACATGCTAGTTTTCGCGGTGAAGATCGAAACGTGCTAGTTTTCGTGGCAAAAGCCGAAACGTGCTAGTTTTCGCGGTGATGCCAAACGTGCTTGTTTTCGTAAGAAATTTGAAACATGCTAGTTTTATTACGAGAACAAGAACGCTTGAGATCAGCGCAGAAAACTAGCATGTTTCGGCTTTTGCCAAGAAAACTAGCACGTTTCGATATTCGACGCGAAAACTAGCACGTTTCGGCTAACACCCCGAAAACTAGCAAGCCGAAACATGCTGGTTTTCGGGGTGTTAGCCGAAACGTGCTAGTTTTCGCGTCGAATATCGAAACGTGCTAGTTTTCGCGTCGAATATCGAAACGTGTTGGTTTTCGCGGTGAAATTAGAAACGTGTTAGTTATCGTAAGAAAATTTAATCGTACTACTTTTCGTAAGCAGCGTCGATATGGAAGTGAAAATATTACACGACTAAATATCACGGATGTAAGATCATAAGTCGTGATATCATATCGGGGAAATATCACATTAAAAAGATATCGCACCGAAAAATATTACATTAATAAATATTTCATGGACATGATATGAAATGAAAAAAATATAACAGCGAAAAATATACGTTTTTTTCTCAATTTGTAAAACCTTCAGCCACGTTTGGTTTAGTAGGTATCGGGAATCAATGGCAAGGGGTTTGAGAGCGCAGCCCCGTGGTTTTTAGGGGTAACTCGAGTTATCGTAGACCGTAGGTAATTAAATTTCATTCAGGGTTATTCGTTTTATTTAGGCTATTTAGCATTGCATATCATTTCTCATTGTAGATGACAACAGCCAATTATTTCTCATGATGATTTGTCAAATTACGAGAATACACTACCTTAAAAATTTCATCCCGTTCTATGATATTTCACGGGTGTTATAATTTTTAGTATGATATATTGTCTGTGTAATTTTTTTTTAATGTGATATTTTGTTCTGTGATATTTGATCGTGTGATATAATGTCGATGTTTCTTTGTCGTGTGATAAAAAACGTGACGTAATCCTTTCAAGGGCTTCCAAAAGGTGACGAAAACTGTTGGGGGTGGGGTAAGGTTATTTCGATATAAGAAAAGCATTATTTTGATCATTTTTTTTGACGACACAGTTAATATATATTTATCTCTATAATAACTACTCAATGAAGTAACATTTAAAGTATATTCTATAAAATTTTCATTAACTTTCATGAATAAATGAGCCATTGACGGAGAATCTCCGCGGACGTCTCAAAAAAAAAGTTTTATTGCGGTGCCCCTCATAACTCACCACTGGATTACCTGAGATCAAAAAACCAAAATGATTTTATAAGGTGATAAGTTTCTGTAGGCAACAACTTCGAGTTTTTTTTAAATTTGAACGTATTTTAAAATGGCAACATTTTCAATTTTTTCGATGAAAAATCAGTATTTTGACTTCTAAGTGTTGTAAAAAATTGAAAAGTTAATTTTGAAATGAAAACTCGACGTTGTTACCTGCAGAAACTTATCACCTAATAAAATCATTTTGGTTTTTCGATCTCAGATAATCCAGTGATGAGTTATGAGAGGCACCGCAATAAAACTTTTTTTTTAGACGTTCGCGGAGATTCACCGTCAATGGCTCATTTGTTCATGAAAGTTAATGAAAATCTTATAGAATATTCTTCAAATGTTACTTTATTGCGTCGTTATTATAGAAATGAATGTATATTAACTGTGTCGTAAAAAAAAATTATCGAAAATATGTTTTTTTTTTTACATCGAATTAACCTTAACCCCCTCTCAAGAAATTGTTGATTTTAACCCTTCAGTCACGAGATATTTACTTTCAAAAGTCGTCATCAAATCATCCCTCCTTCTAATGTCTAATCTATCGATGCGAAAAATCTGAAAAAATTTCAGAACATAACCGTTAATTAGTACCTTCAATGAAAATTACAACGAAAACTGTATCGAACATAATTTACAAAAAAAATGTAGATACAACTCTTTTTTCAAAAGCAAGCATATTCGTCACCCGAATTATCTATCTATAAAAAGTTCACGGTACTCCATCACACGAGTGTTCAACACGATCTCGACCGATTATTATCCATCGCCTCTGCTCGAATAAAACCACGTATTTCGTTTCGTTATTATAATTTTCGTCGCTTTTATTCAGGCCGAGGGAGAAACCCAATACAGAAACAAGGCGATTTTCGTCGATCTCCGTGAAATCGGTAACGTAAAGACCAATATAACCGTCGATATACCGAAGAACATCGTTCAAGGATCGGATCACGTGGAAATATCGGCGGTTGGCGACATACTCGGACCGAGTATTCCCAATCTCGCGAATTTGATAAAAATGCCGTTCGGTTGCGGCGAACAAAATATGTTGAATATGGTGCCGAACATCGTCGTACTGAATTATTTGAGAAATACGAATCAATTGACCCAAGCCGTGCAGAGCAAAGCTCTGAAGTATTTGGAAGTCGGCTATCAGCAAGAACTGACTTATCGCCACGACGACGGTTCATTCAGTGCTTTTGGAATGTCCGATCCCAGCGGTAGCACCTGGTCAGTCACGAATCAGTGAAAAATTATAATTCAGAAAAATATATATTCATTAGGGTGGCTCGAAAAAAAAAAAAAAAAAATTGTCCGATTTCAAATGGTTAGCATTCGCTACGAAGTATATTGTATCTGTAGAATTCTGCACGAAGATGAACCCGATCGGACCATTTTTAGGGCTCACCGACGATTTTTTTAGTTTTCTCATTTGATTAATATGGGAAGAACATGAAGTTTTTATTTAAAAAATCATAGCTCTGGGAATTTTATAGCTACGTCGATCCCGTGAGTTTCATTTGAAAGCTCTTTAAAGACCGCTTAAAATGGCGTGCGGACCTTTCGAATTCGAACGCAACTTTCGTCGATAATTTTGTTTTTCCATAAAAAATTATCGACGGAAGTTGCGATCGGATTTCAAAGGTCTGCATGCCATTTTAAGCGGTTTTCAAAGAGTTTTTAAATGGAACTTACGGGATAAACGTAGCTATAAAATTTGTGGAGCTATGATTTTTTTAATAGAAACTTTAGGTTCTCCTAATGTTAACCCTTAACTGCGCAATATTTTGTTTACAGTTTTTATTCTCCAATTACTACTCAAAAAAGAGTGTATATTAAGGGAAAAATAATAAAAAAAATAACAAAATAAAAAAATAACAAATTTTTAAATTATGAAAAAATTATTAAAAATTATTTAAAAACATCTGTGTCGCATGAATGGCGCTCACTGTAACGAAATACATGTAAGCGGTCTACTTTTGCCTACAATGCTTAAAAAGCATCCAAATGTAGAGCCAGAAAATATATGTTGCCAAACGGCAACACGGCGCATTTAAGGGTTAATTAAATGGAAAAACTTAAAAAATCGTGGGCGACCCCTAAAAATGGTCCGATCGGGTTAATATTTGGGCAGAATTCTACGGATGCTGGAATGGAAGGAAAATTAGAATTCTACGGATGGAAGGAAAATTTCGTTTTTTTTCGAGTTATAGGGCTAAATTCCCCAATTCACCGAACTGAGACCCTTCTATCCCCCGATGTGGATGATGATTTTTTTTTTAGCATCTTTAGGATCCTACGACCTGACTAATTTTTTTTTAGATTTTTTCGACCCCTCCTTTCCCTCCCCTCCCCCCATAATATTATTTTTATCAAGAGGTAACTGCTATTTGCCCCCTTTTTATTTGGATGAATATTTTTCTCGGATACTCCATTGAAATTGCAGAACTTTTTTCATAAAATTGGAGCCGGCAGCGGGTTCCTAATATTATTTTTTCTTTTGGAAATTCTGCAGGAATTCGGCTTTCTCCGAAATTTCAATATATGATAATGATTTCCCAACTAAAAAAAAAAAAGAAAAATGAAATCTATCTTGTGAAAAAATCTATCTTTCGATTATTTCGATAGAAAATCGATTTTTTGAATATGAATTGATTGTTGCTATCATCAGGAGGTAACTCCTATTTTTCCCCAGATTTTTATTTGGATGAAGTTTTTTCCCCAGATACTCCATTGAAATTTGTAGAATTTTTTTCATAAAATTGGAGCGAGCAGCGGGTTCCTAATATTTTTTTTTTTTCAATTTCGAAAAAATTCGATTTTCTCCGAAATTTCAATATATAATAATCGTTTCCGATCTAAAAACAAAAAAATATATATCTATCTTGCCAACGATCGATATTTTGATTGTTTTCGATAGAAAAAAAGATTTTTCTCGTAATCAAATCGGTTCATACTCCAAAAATTGATTTTCTATCGAAATAATCGAAATATCGATTTTTTTGCGAGATAGATTTTATTTTTATTTTTTTTAGATGGGAAACCATTATCATACATTCAATTTTCGGAAAAACTCGAATTTATGCAAAATTAAAAAAAAAAAAAATATTAGGAACCCATTGCCCACTCCAATGTTATGGAAAAACATCCTTCAATTTCAATAGAGTATCTGGGAAAAAATTCCATCCAAATAAAAAGGGGGCAAATAGCAGTTATACCTCTTGATAAAAAAAAAATAGCGGGGGGAGGGGAGGGAAAGGAGGGGTCTAAAAAATCTTTAAAAAAATTAGTAAGGTCGATCCAAAAGATACTAAAAAAAAATCATCGACCACATCGGGGAATAGGAGGGTTTCAGTCCGCTGAAACGGCGAATTTTGCCCCATATATATATATCGCTTGTGGAAACGTGAAAATAATAAATCTAATGAAATTTCAGGCTCACGGCTTTTGTGGCCAAGTCTTTCAAGCAAGCTGCCGAGTACATTCCCGTTGAGGACAGAATAATCGACGAGGCACTGCAGTGGCTGTCGTTGAATCAGGCGTCCAACGGAAGTTTTCCGGAAGTTGGAAAAGTCAGCCACCGGGATATGCAAGGCGGTGCAGCAAAGGGTCTTGCTCTAACCGCATACGCTCTAACCGCATTTCTGGAGAACGAGGTATCAATACGTTTTTTTTTTTTAAATTATCATTCAATGAAAACAAAAAAAAAGTTTTAAAAAAAATTTACTTAAGGGGTTATACGCAGTTGGAAGGCCAAAAAAACTTCATTTTTTACGATTTTTTTCTGAAAAGAGTTTTTCCTTGAAAAATACAAGAAGTATCAATAACTGTAGTTGTATGTTTTAACTTTATATCAGCATTTTTTATTTTCAAAAATATTGACTTATTCTGCTCCTGTAGACGATCTCCTGGAGGTCCTCCAAAAAAAGGTGTCTGGCGGTGAGCACGATATCTCCGGTTCGGATTATCTAAAATGAAAAAACCAAAAAGATTCTATCAGTGGATAGATAAATCTAAGTTTTGATCGAAGGAATAGACAAAATTTTAATTTTTGACGAAATGGCGGCTTCAAAAAGAAAAAATTCCAATTTTCGACCGACATTTTTTCGTTGAACCGTTTAAAAAAAATAGAAATAATTATCGGAATTCTTATTCCTTCGATCAATACCTGAAGAATATATCTAACCAAGTTGTGTTAAAATAGCAGATCGTTCGGTTCAGCCGTTTTAAAGAAATCGTGCTCACCGACTTTGAAAACACCGTTTTGGGGAAAACGCGTTCAAAGTGTCAAAAACCATAAAAAAAAAAATGTTTCTTTAACTTACATGGAGTCATCTATGCCAGAGCCATAAAATGAAACCTTCGCATCGCTAACAGCTTTCTATATTCCAATTTTTCGTTGTATAAACGAAAAATCAATTTTTCGATATTTCCAACTGCGTATAATACCTCAATTTCGTGTACAAAATTTGATCGATTCGCTTTACTAAAATAAAATCAATCGTCCAGGTCGGTACCGAAAAATACAGAAACACGATAAACAAAGGAGTGGATTACATAGTCCGTAACATCGAAGATCTCGACGATCTTTACGCTCTGAGCGTTTGCACGTACGTGCTGAATCTCGCGAAGCATCCTTACGAAGATTCCGCATTCAATCGATTGGAATCCAAATCAACGACGAAAGAGAACACGAAATGGTGGACCAAACCCGTGCCCGAAGGAGACGAAAATCCTTGGTTCTCGTTGCCGAGATCGGTTGACGTTGAAATGACGTCCTACGCAATGATGACTTATCTCCGAAGAAATCTCGTGACCGATGCCATACCCGTTATGAAATGGCTCGTCAAACAGAGAAACACGGAGGGAGGATTTTCATCGACTCAGGACACCGTTGTTGGAATTTACGCTTTGTCGAAATTAGGCGAAAAATTGTTGACGAAGAACAATAACATCGCTGTTACGTTTACATACGAGGGAGGAGGACAGAGTCAGATGAATATTAATTCCGCAAATGCTATGATTTTGCAAAAGCACGTGGTAGGTTTTTTTAATGAACAACAGCGATTTACGAGAATTTGAAAAAAAAAAAGAAAAAGAAGGGTGCAAAGTCGAAGTTTGTACATTGCTTCCTTATGATTTAACACATTTGCCAGAGCTTCTCTGTAATGGAGGAAGCTTTGGCAAATCTGGGACTGACACGATAAAATTATAATTACAAAAAAATCAAAGATATTTTTAAAAAAAATTTAAATTAAAAAATATAAAAAAATTTTTTAAAATAAAATACAGAAAAATAAATTTTTTTTTTTTTAAAGAGGAGCTACAAAACTTTCTACGTCCACGTAGTTAGCTCTGGGTAACGTTAAAGGAAAGATGGAATTCTTCGTATACGTTTACATTGGTTCAGCAAAAAATTAACACTCTATAATGATTTTCTTAAGTGGGCGCCACAATATTCTTGCCCGGGGAGTCAGTGGCCTAACGCCGGTACTGTGCAAGGTTCGACTTTGCACCGTTTTTTCATAAAAAATTCGTCTCGTGAATCTATCTAGTCCGGAATAAATATATGGCGAATTCCGTGTCGAATGTAAACAATTGAAAATCGCGCTAAATCTTAACGACTGGATGGATTTTTCCCAAATTCAATACGAAATATCTTTCGATAATAGTGCAACTTTTTACCAAATTTTAGTCCCATACCTCAAAAATTGTGCGAGCTAGAGAGCTCACGAAATTTTTTGAAAAATTTCCAAATTCTCTAAAAACAAAAGCACTACATGGATTTTTCTCAAATCCAGTGCCAAGCATCTTTTTGTAATACTGCAACATTCTACTGAATTTGAGCTCAATATCTTGAAAATTGTGCGAGCTAGAGAGCGCAAATCGATTTTTGATGAATTTCAAACTCGCGTAGAAACAAAAGAACTCCATGGATTTTTTGAAAAATTTGATCAAGCAAGGCGCTTTGAACCCTTCACATGTGTGATAAATTTAGGCTTGATGTCTCAAGCCGTTCTCAAGTTGTGAACGTTAAACGAGTGTTACACACAACGCACATACATCCGGACTTTTTTTCTAAATGTGGTTTCTCGGCGTTTTGGGGACTTGCGGAAAATTCGTCTAGAAAGAATTCGTCTAAAGTAATTCGTCTAGTAACAATTCGTCTGAAAAACAGTTGGTCTAAAAACATTTAATCTAAAACAATTCGTCTAATAATAATTCTTCCAAAGCAATTTGTCTAGAACAATTCTTCTGAAAAAGTTCGTCTAATAACAATTCGTCTAATAATAATTCTTCCGAAGCAATTCGTCTAAAACAATTCGTCTAAAACAATTCTTCTAAAACAATTCGTCTACACGAAACAGAGAAAAAAACTTGCAATTGGCTTCCCCTGAATTTTCGGTAGTGCACGAAATCTTTCTTTGAGGAAGCATCTCTCGATTTATTTTATTTTATTTTTTTTAATCTTCGGCTTCCTCATAAAGGAAGTTTCGTTCACTACCGAAAATTCAGGGGAAGCCAATTGCAAGTTTCAGCTTGCAGCTTGTTTTATGCAGGATATCCGTAGATCCTTCCTACCGTATAAAAACCGACTCGAACGTATATAAAAATTCAATGTGTCCCAAAATTCGAGCGCGTTGTTTAATTCCTATCGAATCTAGTAACAACTTAAGCTGACGGTTAGTTTAAGCGTGTGTATAAATTTGAGCACGTTCGGTCGAGTGGTTTTGATATTTCAGGGGTTGGAACTTAGAAATTTCGAATTGCTCTAGAACTCGATCCGTTCGGCCGATCTCGGCCAAATTTGATATGTATTATAACACAATGACATCCTATACTTGCAGAGAATTATGGTTCGATTGGTTGAAGTTAACGACAAATAAAGCAAAAAAGTTGATTCTTTGAAAAATTCAAAAAATCATCAAATCCAAAGTTATCAATGGATTCGGCCCAAATGCAATACCAACCGTTCTTGTACTTAATTCTATATGACAAGAACTATTTAGCCGAAAATGTCAAAAATTGCGGACGCTAGCGTGGCTACAGACATTTTTTGAAAAATTCAAAACGCTGTCGAAGCCGAACAAGTGCGTCGATAATTGCGAAATTTACAGATTACATACATATTAGAAGGCATCACATGTGTGCAGAATTTGAGTACGGTAGCTTGAACCGTTCTCGAGTTATGAACGTTTGAATTTTAGAGGGTGGTTACATACATACACACACACACACACACACACACACACACACACACACACACATACATCCGGACATTTTTTCCGAATGTGTTTTCTGGATGTTTTAGGACATTCTGAACCTATTGACATCAAAATCTCGAAAAAAAAATTTCGGACCGTCACAAAGCTTCCTTTATGAGGAAGCAAAAAACATAATTTTGTAAGAAAGAAAAGGAAAACTGAAAATACCTCTAAAGAAGAAAAATGAAACGTTCTTTCTCTGAGAAATAAGGAATTGTTATTAGACGAATTGCTATTAGACGAATTGTTATTAGTCGAATTGTTATTAGACGAATTGTTATTAGTCGAATTGTTACTAGACGAATTGTTATTAGACGAATTTTTATTAGACGAATTGTTATGAGACGAATTGTTATTAGACGAATTGTTATCAGACGAATTGCTTTAGACGAATTGTTATTGGCTGAATTGTTTTAGACGAATTTTCCGCAAACCGTTTTGGTGCATTCTGAACAAGTCTACACAAAAATCTGTAAAAAAACAAAGTTATCAAGAAAAAAAATCTTCCTCTATGAGAAAGCAAAAAGAACGTTCATGTAATAATATTTATTATTTTTAATCATAGCTGCCGAGAAAAACGAGATTGGTCAACATAACGGCAACGGGAACGGGTTTCGCTCTGATTCAAGTGTCTTCTCATTACAATCTAAACGTCACCGGAGCCTGGCCCCTCTTCACTCTCGATCCCCAGGTCGACAAGAATTCCAACGAGAATCATCTTCAGTTGTCGATTTGTTCGGGTTTCGTTGCGACCAAAGAAGCCAACGAGAGTAACATGGCCGTGATGGAAGTCAATCTTCCGTCCGGATTCACCGTCGACGTAGATTCATTGCCGAGTCTCGAAAAATCTCAAAACGTCAAACGTGTGGAAACCAAAAATGGGGACACGATGGTTGTACTTTACTTCGACAAGGTTTGCATAGAAACTTATTCGTAAAATAAATTTAAAAAAATTGTCGTAATTTCGGATTGTGATAAATAACATATAATTAATGATAAAAATTAATAATTTTCAATATTGGAGTCGAATAAAAATTAACTGCGCGTTTCGGGAATTACCAAAGTTCTGCTTTTGTGGAATTTTCATGGCAAAATTGTACATCGATTCGTCATTTATTTATATTTTTTCTCGCAGATGATAAGACAAGAATATTGTCCGACTGTGTCCGCCTTTAGAACACACAAGGTTGCCAATCAAAAACCCGTTCCAGTTTCCATCTACGATTATTACGATTCCTGTGAGTATTTTTGACAAAAAAAAAAATAATATAAATCACAATATTTTTCGACGAATGATTCATTTTTTTGTTCAATTTTGTGTAGCGAGACGAGCAAGAGTATTTTACGAGCCGAGAGAAATAGAACCCTGCGATTTGTGCGAGGAAAAAGATTGCATAGAAAAATGCAAAGGATTGAATCCGATAAAATACGGCACGCTTACTCCGGATTCATCGGGATCTGCACTAGTTCGAGAGGCGATTTGTATATATTTCATCGTTGGATACGCCGTCATACGACAATTCTTCTTATAACTGTCTTCATTAATTTTACAATATTTTTTTAACGATAGCGTGAGAATTCGTGACGATAGGTTATTTTTCTTACGAGTGTTTGGAAAACGTCGATGATAGTCAAATTTTTTTTATCGTATTCGAGACGAGAAAGGTTATAATATTGCGTTACCGTGAAGGATTCGATTATACCGATTATTCTGGTCTATTTTTTGGATGGTATAATGTCAGTAAGATTCAGGGTATTATTCGGTAATTATATCAGAAGTCAACCGTGAGTTTGTGAATATTTTGTAAAAAAAAAAAAAAAAAAATACGAAAAATTATTTTGTAAATTTACCAGAAATATATATTTGTTCTGTATCATAATTTCTCGGTATAATTTGCGTATGTTTTTCGTAGATTTGCTGGATATGTACTCATTCTATACCGTAATTTTACAGTATAGTTTACGTATATTGTTCGTAAATTTACCAGAAATATATCAACACCGAATTCATACCGAAAAATAACTCCTAATAATAATTGAATTTCTGTATAATTGCGGTAATATTTCCGTACGGGATTTTTTCGTTATAAAAAATTTACAACTACACCGTTGTGTTCTGGTATAGGTCGAGTATTTCGGAAATTTCGTTCGGTCAATCGAAAATTGAAGATTTTAAGAACGACCGGAAATTAAGCGATTAAATTTGAGAACGGTGTGTGCAGAGTGCGAGATTTAATTATGTATATTTGCATTTTGTAGATCTTTCTTATGATAATAATAATCGTTTCGTTGTTATTTAATGTTTTTGACGTATTTTTCCAATTTATTTCGACGTTTCTATTGTCGTTACAGTAAAATTGTCCGTTGACGTTAATTCGAAGGCCTTAATTGTTTTCATACTTGTAGCCAGTTTCCACCATAGGTTTTCATGTTTTTAATGTTGAAAGAGTCTACCACGCGATGAGCATTTGTTTTTTTAAAATAATGTTAATATTGTTGCTCGGTCGGTAACAAAAACTGTAAGCCGTTGTTCTCGATAATAATAAATTAAAAACGGTCTTAAGTGCCACAAAATTCAGCAGCTAATCGTTATCGTACTTTTCCAAAATGTCAACGATGGCCGAGAACAACGGTTTAGGATAGTTCCGTTATCTTTTCTTTGCCCTTATAATGCTGATAACGATCCGACAAAGACCGACTACATGCATCAAATTACCCAAAAATTCGTGTATCGATTAATAAAATATTTCGGTAGTATCATCTTATCATCGTCTTTTTAAATTTCATTGAATCAAAATGGATCCGTCAAATCAATGGCCGTCGATAAAATAGTAAGGAAAATCAGCCGTTGGGAGCGCCACTGGTACATCCCTCTAATATATGAAATACGCGACGCGTCTTCTTCGCCTAAGAAATAAATAAACGCACAGAAACCAACAACGCGACGAATAAACAAAAACATAAATAAATAAAACAGTTTCAGCCAAGTTTGTGAATTTTTTTTATAAATTATTTTTAATAATCGAC
Source organism: Sussaba pulchella (assembly GCA_963971145.1). NCBI lineage: Eukaryota > Metazoa > Arthropoda > Insecta > Hymenoptera > Ichneumonidae > Sussaba > Sussaba pulchella. Next base: position 5,905,822 of record OZ020165.1, on the reverse strand, counting down.
CGAAGGATGAATAAGAGTATGGAGAATTGGTTGCGTTGCAACAAATGTTATCGATTGGTGAAGAAATCGAAGAAAACATATTCTTTGACGCAATGTCAGCACGTGTTTTGCAGCACGTGCATCACGAAAGGTTTGTAAAATTGATATATAATTGTCTCATTGCTCTTAGATTGACATCGTTGACGTTTAATGGGTTTCAACAAATAATATCGTTGTTCGATATGTTTAGCGGAAAAACAATGCCCGGAGTGCAATTCGTTAGGTGTTAAAACTGTACCTTTGGTAAAACCATTGCCACAGCCGTTGCAGCATTATTTCGGATCCGTAGGCGGCCTTGTCCAACAATGTCTCGAAGCGGCGCGATTTCAACGAACCCAATCGGCGATAGCTCTTCGTCGTTTCGATGAAATCGTAATTTCATTTCGTACATCATAATAATACGATAATTTCTCCGTTAGACGTAGATATTTGCCGTAAAGAATTTATGTTTCACTTAAATTTGCTCTGCAAACATTTTCGCCAAATAGAAACGCGCGTCGATAAAATGTTTTCCTGCTCGGTCGGTAACAAAAATCCTGAAATCTTGTTTTGGGTCGTTTGCCCGCTCGTATTCGAACGATCTATCGCGTTTTAAGACGTTCCAGTCGTTTGTTTTCGTTTTTTATCCGATAAACCAATCGTTAGCGAGAACAATGGCTCAGAATCTATCGTTACCGACCGAGCAGCGGCGCATGATTCAAAATCGTTCGAAATTTCCGATTTTGTAGCAACGAAAGTACGAGGACATGAAGAGAACGTACTATCAAAGCGCTCAGGAGATGAAATCGCTGATGGCTGCTTATACGCAGTTGAAACAAAAAAACGCAAAGATCAAAGCTGTTATCAATCAGCATCAAACGATGGAGCCTGTGAGAACGACGGGAACGGAGAGTTCCAATTACATGCGAATGCCCGACAATCAGCGCGTACATCAGAGCCAGCGTATGATGGGTTACGCGATGGCGGGTAATTCTCAGATCGGCGTGACGCGAAACGATGCAAGAGCATCGCCGAGTCTGAGTTCTTCGCGGAATTCGATCGCAACGCCATCTGCGGAACACTCGAATTGGCATAATTCTCTGCATAATCACGCGGCTCCGAATCCTTATCAGAATCGGCCGAAACCACAAGCCCCGGGACATCGGTAAGTCTTTTAACGGTTTTGTTAATTATCGTCGGATGGTAAAATTATTGACAATAATTTAGGGATAGCGGAAAGTGGCCGTTGGGAAAGTGGCCCCGTGTCAGTCTGCCTCAAATCTCCCACCCTTTTTCCGAGCTCACCCGAAGGCGAGTCGACCAGTGGGTCTCAATTTGCGGTTCGTCGTCCAAATTTCAGGGCCCGTAATTGGCGCGATTTTCGAATCAGCGCAGACGGACATAATCATTAAGGAGGCTCGGTCACGGAGGGGCGGGTTGCGCGGGCGTTTAAGCGGGGCCCATTTTTTTTCAGTCATACGCATGTTTGGCATAATACGGTTGATTATAAACGTATTATTGATAATTTTATACAAGACTAACTAGCTGGGCATCGATAAATAAATACCGGAGAATTGGCACAATTTTACGTTACGATACTGCCTAAAGAAGTACGGCAACATCGCAATTCTCCATGCCACCCTCTCCTCTGATCGCCGCTGATTTTCTTCTGACACCGCGAGCTGACAGTTCGAGATTTTTATTGTGACAGAAAATATGCGTTGAACTAACCCGATTCTAAGGCTATGACAGTTTGGTTAGCGCCGCCGCAAAGCGGTGGATCGAGCCAGGACTAAACAAACGAACACCTGATTCCTGTGACGCTGCCAGATCTTCACACGTTCGCGAAACCCATCTGAGTTTTAAATATTTCGACATTTTAACATTGAATATCTTTTTACATAAGTCGATGACCCACAACTTTTTCATTATATTTGGAATCTTCATGACCTAATCAACGTTACTTTGGTTTTTTATCAATATCTGTTGTCTGAGTGCAAAAATATCGCTTCATACAAGTCTTTTGGGGGTGCATCTTCCATAAGCCCTGTGTTAAAAATCCCAAGTTTAACTATTTTTATCTTTCTTATTTAGTCGTTAACCTTATCTGAAACTTTGCATACGTGAATATGGGTACATTATCTATGATATACTTGAAAATTATTTTTTTCTGTTGTTGAGACGTTAGCGACGGAGCCTCCTTAAAATTGGATATCCGTTGAACATTCAACATCAAAATTATGCGCGACTGTGTTTATATTCGATTTTCATACTTCGCTTGTGTTAAAAATTAATTGTTTTCATCCCGCCGCGTGAGTTTTGGCGACAAAAGACCGTATCTTTGTTTTTTTATATTTTCTATATCATTTTAACCCTTCAATGCATCGTGTTGGCGGTTGGCAACATATATTTTCTGGCTCTACATTTACTGCAGGAACATTTGGATGCTTTTTAAGCATTGTAGTCAAAAGGCAACAAACTGCAAGATGTGCATTCAAGGGTTAAAATAAATATTTCTTGGATATAGTGAATATTTATGAATAGGGATCTGGCAAAACAATTTATTTTGCTAGCCCCTGTCATTATATTGACCTAGAAATATGGATTTCTACGGTGTTAAGGATTACAACCGACACACCACTGATGATCGGGATACTCCCGGTAAGATACGAGCGTCAATCTTAAAATACATTATTTTGTCAGCCCCTATTAATAAATATCCACTATATCCAAGAAATATTCCTTTTAAAATGATATAGAAAATATAAAAACTTCTACGCTCTTTTCTCCCCAAAGCTCACGCGGCGGGATAAAAACAATTAATTTTTAACACAAGCGAAGTATCAAAATCGAATACGAACAGCCGCGCATCATTTTTTTGTTGAATGTTCAATGGAAATCCAATTTTAATTATTATGTCCGTTTGCGCTAATTCGAAAATCGCGCCAATTACGGGCTTTGAAATTTGGACGACGAACCGCAGATTGAGATCCACTGGTCGATTCGCCTTCGGGTGAGCTCGGAAAAAGGGTGGGAGACTTGAGGCAAACTGACACTGGGCCACCATCCCAAAGGCCACTCTTTCACAAAGGCCACTTTCCTCCAACCCCTTCTAACGGTTTCGTTAATTATCGTCGAATGGTAAAATTATTAACAATAATTTATCGTCATTGCTGTTTTTTTCAAACCTTATTGTCTCGTGCAGTTACAGTCCGATTCCCGAAAACGCGATCCCGCAGTATCCAACTCGTGCCATCTCTTCGTATGCTCTGTCGTCGAACAGAGATACGCAGCGTGTGGATAGCGGTTGGATTGGGAGAAACAGAATTCCAGAATCTTTGGGAGAGTCTTCGGCATTCTCGTCCTTCACTGGAACCATAGACGATAGTCCGACCATCATGGGAAACTACTCTGATTACCGAAGACATTAGCTGCTTATCAGAAACATGAAAAATACACCGAATATTAGTCATAGTCTCATTAGGATAGTTTTACCTTTTTTAAAGTCATCGACTTGTTACTTTTTTTTCTATGATTTTTTTTCAATCACTGTATCTAATCATGAATCGATTAACTTCATCGTTTCAACAATCTTCACAACTCACGTTAATGAGTCGTTGAAAAAAAAGAAAGAACTATAAATTATTATTTTTTCGGTATTTGATACAATATGCCACGATATGAATTTATTGGTAAATTGCAATCAAGATTGGATTTAGACGACGTCGAATGAAGCAAAACATTTTTTGAATATTAAGATCAGCGCAGGTGTAGCCGGTTTCCGCGAGATGGCAGCACGGTGCTGGAGGATAGACAGACGGATGGCGGGGACCGTCGAAAACGAAGTCTCAATAGTCTCGTATACAGGTTTGTAAAGCTCAGTGGGGTGATAGAAGGGTCGATAGAAAGAGAAAAGACAATGGTTGGTTCTGAGCACCTCTCTTTCTAGTTGAAGCTGATTGGTTGAAATCATCGAGATTTAGATAATTCCTACCAATCAGTTAGAGGGAAAGTTCAAAACCACCCATAGTTTTCTTTTTTTTTTCGCATCATGATCGGTCCATATGTATATGTCCATGAATTTAGCCGATTCGAGTCATGAGTATCCATAAACGCGCGCCCCAAGCGAGGCCGATGAGCTATCAGTTTAACCGCAAATGGTTGGTGCGCGATGATCGAAAAAGCTGGTGTGCGACAGAGAACGTCGGACAATCGGCAGAATAAATTTGCGCATGCTCATCAAGCAGGCCTTCTCCTCACTGCGACCTCGAATGATTAAAAAATGTTGCCTCAATTACCCCACAACTGATATCATTGCAATACAGTAAAACCAGAGATTAGAGGAGAGATCGCCAACGAGGTCGGGGAAGCCGTTTCACCGACTTGGTGCGCCGCCAACCAGGGGGCCGGCGAACTAGCTCCCCCCCGGGGCGTATATATAGTAATAGCACAATGCTAAATTCGTATCGTCGCCGTCATAGCGGGTGACATTTTCGAACCGGAGCTACATCGGCAAGGCCATACTCGGTCGTATGCTGAGAGGGGGACGTCAGAGGTGGTCAGAGCGTAGTGGGGAATATCCGAACAGGGCGCATCATTGAAATAAGATGTTACGACAGCGAGACCCACGTGTATTTTCTCGCCACCGTAATTTAAAGGGAAACTCGTTCTTACGAAATAACTCGTTTATTTTCTACTTTTGATTAAGGATGGTCATGAACAAATTTGTAGGAAATTTAATTATCTAGCGGTTTTTTCATAACAATTCTTCGTCTCTGATCAATATTTTCGACTTTAATCTGAAAGAGCAAACCAAATCAAATAATGGTGTTGTCTCGTTTACTTTTCTAAGTTCAGCGCGCGAAGGGGGGGGGGGTAGATACTTCGATATTAAAAAAAGCATATTTTTGATAATTTTTTTTGCCACACCGCTAATGTACATTTATTTCTATAATAACTACTAAATAACGTAACACTCGAAGAATATGCTATAAAATTTTCATTAACTTTTATAAGCAAATGAGCCATTGACGGAGAATCTCTGCAGACGTCTAGAAAAAAAAGTTTTATTGCGGTGCACACCATAAGCGGATCATCTGAAACCGAAGATCCAAAATGATTTCATTAGGTGATAAGTTATAACAACAGCAGGTTATAACAACGAATATTTGTTTTCATTGATTGGTCAATATTTTACAGCACTCAGAAGTCAAAGTACTGATTTTTCATCAAAAAAATTGAAAATGTTGCCATTTTTAAATGATGCAAAATTTGAAAAAAGTCTTGACGTCATAACCTGCAGAAATTTATCACCTAATAAAATCATTTTGGTTCTTTGGTCTCAAATGATACAGTGATAAGTTATGATGGGTACGGCAATGACACTTTTTTTTTTAAACGTCCGCAGAGATTTTCCGTCAATGGCACATTTGATCATAAAAGTTAATGAAAGTTTTATAAAATATTCTCCAAATGTTACGTTATTGAGTAGTTATTATAAAAATAAGTGTATATTAACTCTGTCGTAAAAAAAAAATGATCAAAAATATGCTTTTTTTCTATCCAATTTACCTCCCGCCCCCCTTTGGGAGTATTAACGAACTTTTTCGCAATCTTTGTTTTTTTACCGTAATGTTTGTAACGTTGTTTCAAAAAAGTACCATGTCGACAAAGTCAAGTTATCAATTGCCAAATTATCTAATTGTAAACAAGTAAAACTGAAATTGTACAATCAGGATTACATATATAAATAATGTCGTTAATTATTTTTTTAAAGCCACAATTTTCAATTGAAACCGCATGGGTTATTGGGAACAGTTTGCCACTTTTTATAATTTTTCGTTTCATGCGTTGAATGCATTCATCGTTTCATGGCTCTCGACCATCGAATTAAAAATCGTTGTTAATGGGGAAGCCTGCTTTAGAGGCTTCAAAAAATCTATTTTTTTTTAGGAATTTTCAGGGAAGGAAATAAATATTTAATTGAATCGAAACTTTCAGGTTTTGTTGTTATATATTTCAACATTTTTCTCAATTATTTTCATTAAATTATATGTCATAATATGCCGGGTACGAGCATTTCGCCGAGACCTAAAAAATCTAAAAAAAGTGAGAAATTCAACGATTTTTCGCAACTTAAAAAAAAAAAATTTTTTCCAAAAAAATATTATTTTTTTTAAGTTTCGAAAAATTGTTGAATTTCTTACTTTTTTAAGATTTTTTAGGTTTAACTAAAATCTATACTATTGAAAATATAAATTTGTTCTGGTTTTTTTGTTTCAGATGGAAATTGTGACCTGCATCTTTCCCGCCACACGACAGATGCACGCTCGAGGCGCCTCGGCGAAATGCTTGTACCCGGCATATTATGACATATATTTTAATGAAAAAATTTGAGAAAAATGATGAAATTTATAACAACAAAACCTGAAAGTTTCGTTTCAATTAAATATTTATTTCCTTCCCTAAAAATTCCTCAAAAAAATAGATTTTTTGAAGCCTCTAAAGCAGGCTTCCCCCTTAACGGTTGACGGATTAGCGAATGCTTGTTGATGTTCCTCTCAGCTGATAGCTGTCGATTGTTTTGGTTTTGTCACCCTGTCCTCACAGGTTCTTTTTAAATAGATTATCGGTATCGTAGGGGTCGTTTGTATATTTGGTAACAGGTAATTATTACAGTTTGGTTTGAATTTTTGTTTTATAAAAACGGTATTTTTCTAAAAGTCGATCTTAGCAATTAAAACTTGAGAAAAATAATGAAAAACTATCGGAATTTTCTGTGGGAGATTCCTTTCCGAAAAAACAGCTCAGGATGCGGGTTTTCGTCTGCAAACGATTGAATTAGATGTCTCTCCTGCACTCCCTCGCGCCCAAACGTTCTGCCTTAAATGTTTTATCCCGGAGATATTTGCATTTTAACTTCTTTTCACTGAAATTTCAAAAAATTCGTAACCAAAAAGAAAATAAATGGCGGAAAACAGCTATAAATGTTGTTACATTCTTACTTATAAAGAACTTTGAGGGAGATTTTTCCGCTTGCAAATCGAAAACCTGTCAGTTTGAAAACCGTTGATTACCCGTGGCATATCCGATATACAATTGAAATGTAAACACGAGCACGGCTTGGGTTGGGTACATCAGTCGTGTCCATCGTTTCAAGTCTACCGGTAACTAACAATAAGTTCAGGAATTAAACGCCAAATTAATCCACGAAAAAAGTTTTTCGAAGATGGATAGAAATCTTAATACAAGATGGTGTGATACTTGTGCATACAAAGGGTGCAAGAATAGGAGAAACGGTGTGGAATCGAAACTCTACAGCATCCCTCAGCGCGACAAACCTCGATGCGCTATATGGATTAAGAATTCAGGTATGTTACCAATATTATTCTCAACGGTTATTTTCAAGTTTTAGATGTTTCTTTCCCGAAATGTGGCAATTTTTTCCGTGAATTTTGCAGTATCGCAGTCTTTTCAGATCTTAAGTCTTTTCCATTTATAGATTTTTTCCCTAAAATTCTGACTCCATCCATGGGTACATTGAATTTTCAAACGATGAAACGTGTTCGTCTTTTTTTTTTTGTTCATATATATGAGGTATTCCTGGGAATTTCGGCAACTTCGGAAGGTTGGGTCAAAATTTTTGCACCTCAATTCTTCTCAATAATATGTGTTGAAAATAAAGAGACACGTATTTCGGCGTTTTTTATTTTGAGCCCCCACTTTTGAAATACGGTGAAATGAAGTTTTTGAAGTATTGACGACATTCGATCATTCAAATCGATATATCTCAGCAACGGTTAGTGATAAGTCGAAAAACCACGGGTTTTTTTTTCGTTTTTGAACGCTCTATACAATGAAAACATTTACGATTATGTTGCACAAATTCAAGAATTATTTATAAACAATTCAAAATAAAAAATGAAATAAAACAAAAAATGTAGTCTTAATTTTTGAAATGTATTTTTTTTTAAATTCCTTGAACAAAAACGAAAATTTAGCCACCTTGAACTTTTTGGCCCGACGTTTCGTTCGGGAGTTATAGATTTTTCTGTCACAAAAAACCCGTAAATTTACGTATTTTATTAGTAAAAAATTGCATGAGGAAAAAGTACCCTTAATTATTGAAATCTGTTTTTTTCACATTCCTCGAACGAAAACGAAAATTTTGAGACTCTGCCGGACTTGGGCCGACGCTTCGTCGAAAGTTATAGCTTCTTTTCTTAACAACCAGGAAAACATTTACGGGCTTTTTATAATAAAAAAAGCTATAACTTCCGAACGAAGCGTCGGCCCAAAAAGTTCAAGGTGGCAAAATTTTCGTTTTTGTTCAAGGAATTAAAAAAAAATACATTAAAAAAATTAAGGGTACATTTTTTGTTTTATTTTATTTTTTATTTTGAATTGTTTATAAATAATTGATGAATCTCTGCAACACAATCGTAAATGTTTTCATTGTATAGAGCGTTCAAAAACGAAAAAAAAGACCCGTGGCTTTTCGAGCTATCACTAACCGTTGCTGAGATATATTGATTTGAATGACCGAATGTGGTCGATACTTCAAAAACTTCATTTGACTGCATTTCAAAAGTGGGGGCTCAAAATAAAAAACGCCGAAAAACGTGTCTCTTTATTTTCAACACATATTATTGAGAAAAATTGAGGGGCAAAAATTTTGACCCAACTGTCCGAAGTTGCCGAAATTCCCAGGAATACCCCATGTATTGGAAAATCGAGTACAAGCTTTCTAATCCGTCCCAATTTTGAGTAGTATTTATTATTGCCTATATTGGCTACATGAGGATAAGTACGGGTAAAGTGCCCCCGCCCCAATTATTGCCATTATAGTTGTTTATAGTTACCATTTATATGAGTAACAATGTAACCAACTTTCGGTTCTTCATAAGTAATCCTTGAGGGGTGGAAATGAATATTGAAAATTCTGAAAAAAATGTGTAACTTTTGAATGGGTCAACCGATTTCAATGAAAAATTAATATGTCATACATGTTACTGAGATTATTTATTTATTATTTTGAAACAATAAATTTTTTTATCGAGAGCTAATTTTTATTCATTATTTGAGGATAACATTTATTCTTCGATCGATAATCCATATTTTTCACCAACAAAATGGTGGGTTCCGGTTATCAATATCAAAACAAAGTATTGCACAGCATTTGTTTACACCCCCCCCCCCCCCAATTAAATTATTGGAGGCTTATTGATATTTTATACATGTGGCGAATTCATTTCACTTCGATCGATGCTCGGTTCGATGAATTTATCGGTAATTACAGAGACAAAGTTGATTTGTCGAAAAATTGAAAATATAATAAAACCCAGGTTTCTCGATGGATTTAGCTAAAAAATCGCGACTATTGCAAAAATTACATATGCATAAGGCACAGAATGTGTGCAAAACTTGGGGGCTGTAGCTTGCGCCGTTGTCGAGTTATAAGCGTTTGAATTTTGGATGGTCGATTCATCCATTCGCACCCACACATACAGACCCATACGTACACACAGACACGCATGCACATGCACATATAGAGACACGCGCCCGCGATGCCCGGCCCGACGGCCGTTGAAACGTTACGTTTCATTTTTGTTGAGTAGATCGAAATGGCTCATCTACACTCGGGCGTTCCCACTTGTCGTCGTACACGCCAATACGCCACACAACCATGCGTTTCGTTCCGGCCGCTCCCCGCGTACATCGAGCCGTAGATCGACGCTGGCCGCTGGGCTTGGCTGGGTTCCACCGGGCTCTGGCCTCCCGTTGAGGCTCACGCTTGAGCCTGACACCCGGTATATTCTGTTGGACTCCATTGGAACCTCGGCTCGGCGGATCCCGCTACAATTCGGAAAAATTCGGGGCCAACCGAACTCCACGGCGTTGGCGATCTCTCCTCTAATCTCTGGTAAAACCTCGCAATAGTGGACCTCGCAATAGTGGAAGGTGGAGCGCCTCTCGCGGAATATCTTGTGAACGAATACAGTGATGCTCAAATCGAAAGTGTTTAAAGATGTATCTCGAAAACGCGCGGATTTCAAAATCCCAATTCGGCAGTAGTATTCATTACTTTCCGAATTTTTCTCCGGAAGCTGTCAATACCTTAATTTTATTTCCTTTTTTTTCATCTCTCCTACCATCCATTACTAGCAGCAAAATCGTCAGTTCCACTCGATTTTTGATGCAACGATCGAGCTTTTATTTGAATGAAGAGGCCACTGATGGGATAGCCTTTTTTGCGGCAATCACAGAACCAAATAAACAATGCTTCTTCTAATTTTGCATGTACAATTTTTGTGTTTTTCTCATGGGTAATAAGGATACTTTAAAGATTTGGCATGCCATTCCTTCAATTTTTGCTGTTTTGCTATCGAACTAAAGACAGCATTTTTCAAAACTTCATTTTCAGCGGCTACTTCTTCAATTGATCTTCCTTTATCGAAATTTTAAAGACATTTTATTTTTTGCTCTACGGGAAACCTTTGACGATGTATTTTTTTCTCACTAGCCATGATATTCCAGTCTGGAAAAATAAATAAAACCATCAATCAATTCATATGAACGTTTGTAGGTTATAAGCAATTTGTAGGTTAGGTTCTCACAACATCGGACAGTTCGTAACAATTATAAAAATTGTAATTTTTTGCTTTGATTTGAGAGTCACTGGTTTTATGTCGGCAGATACTAAAACAAATACATCAAACTGTTTTGCTATTGGCCAATCGGTCAACCTCGCATTAGTGGAATCCTGCCCATTTATACCCCCGACTTTCCACTGTTGCGAGGTTTTACTGTACATCCCCACGCTCTCGTCCTATAGATGTAAAGTCGCGCCAGCTACAGGCAGAAATCGACACTAAATTCGTCTCGACAAATCCTAACCCACACTCCGTGGTTCCATCTAAATCTCTTTTTCCCCTGCCAGCGATAACGTCTCGTGGCTTCGAGCGTTATCGGCCTTACTCGTGACTTCTCGGTCCCTAAGCCACGCCTCATCTCCGAAGCACCAGAGAGGGAAGCTGGATTAATTCATCGTCCATCAGCGAGCGATGTGAGGCGCTCGCAACGTTTCTTGAGAGAACGACCATCGGCGGGCACGACGGTTATCGTGTCAAAAAAAGTTCTCTCGTACATTCAGTTGACCGTGATAAGGGAGTGTCGGCAGTCGGTTAACGTTCGTGCTACGTCGTTTTTTTTTCTGTTGTTTCAGTGATCAGTGATTAAAGTGCCAAGGGATTGATTTTTGACGTCCACGTGTATATGAGTTATTCGTTCATAATTCTTCATTTCCAACGGTTTTGCGTACGTTCGTCGTCTTCGGCGATCGTCGACGTAGTTCGACGTTGTCGTAAAGGATATTCTGTCCGCGCGTGCCTTTCGTTACCGAGAAATTTTCTTTCGGTGAGTTACAATTCACGTTTAACGTTCTGTACTGGAACAGCGGTTTGGTACACACATACACGTTTAACACGTCTAAGCATTATTATTCAATCCCGCTATTATTTCTTTGAGCGAAATTAACCTCGTCATGGCTTATCAGTCGGGCTGATGGATGGACCGAAAAATTTGTAAAAATCTTACCAGATTTCTATACGTATTCTTTCAATCGAATGAATCCCTCGAAGGCAAACCACATTTGTTCGTTTATTACCTCTTTTTTAATTAATATTATCACAATTATTTTTAAATAGTACGATATCCGCGAAATTACGAATCGACAACGAGATTGTCGCGCTAAGTTGGATTCACAGATTGTAAGATATGGTTAGTTCGGAAGGAAAAATCACTGACGTTTAAAAATTCGTTCGTTTCCTTCCGGTCGTGGAGTGCAGAGACTCAAAGAGGGCGAGAGAGAGAGAGAGAGAGAGGGAGGGAGGGAGGGAGGTGTGCGTGTGTGGCGTCGCTCTACACCCACCTGTTTTTATTTTGGGTACTACGAGAACCGATGAGAATCGTGTGTTCGTGCTCGAGTATGATACAACCGCAACCGTGATTCTATCGAGGAATTTCGGATGCTCGTTAGTTCGTCGACGACTGTGGGTCTGGTAGAATGCTGTTGTGTACATTCGTATTTGACACGGAGAGACGGATGGATGGATGGATGGATAGCTCATTATGTGCTAGACCTATTTAGATGTATAGGCATCAACCTGTAGGCGGAAATATGTGTGTTCCAATTATCTCTCTGATCTTTTTTAGGGTTGAAGATAAATCTCGGAACCCTTATGGTTTCTATCTGTCCGTCCGTTTGTCTGTCCGTGTGTCACCGTCCTTTGATTCTTTCATTTATGTACCGATTGAGATGAAATTTGGTACACAGACGTAGATCGATGATCTAAAAACAGAAGTAATAACAGAAACGTTAAAAAATAGGATTCTTGACCCTCCTCTCGCAGATTAAAAAGTAAGATCCATTTTTTTTTCGCCCCCACCTATCAAGGGAGACATCTAATTGATAAGTCTCCTCAAATTTAATTAAAATTTTTTTTTAAGACCTTTTCATTTCAATCCTTGAGCCACGAGATATTCGCTTTCAAAGTCGTCATCAGAGTGTTTACCGCCACTCTAATTTCTAAACTATCTATTCAAGAAATTGGAGAAAATTTCAGAATGTAGCTTTTAATTAGTACATTCAATAAAAATTATAACGAACCCTGTAGCAATAATAGTTTACAAAAAATTTCCGAATAACTCTTTATCGAAATGAGTGAGAATGGTTACAAAACTTTATCACGTGTGTGTTGTTGGCCATTTATTTCAAATTTGAGTTGAATCAGCATAGACTAAAGTAATTGTGCACAAAGTTGACAGCAACTCCGATTCCTTTGAGAACCGAAATATGTTGTAGAGAACACTGTCCCGAGAAATTTTTTATGTATACGTTAAGGTGGCCCGGAAGAAAAAAAAAATTTGCGATTTTAAATAGTAAGCATTCACTACAAAGTGTCTTGCATCCGTAGAATTCTGTCCACAGATTAACCCGATCGGACCATTATTAGGGGGCGCCCACGAATTTTTAAGTTTTTCCCATTTGATCAACATGGGAAGAACATGAAGTGTCCAATGAAAAAATCATAGCTCCGCGAATTTTATAGCTACGTCGATCCCGTAAATTCCATTTGAAAGCTCTTTAAATACCGCTTAAAATGGCACGCAGACCTTTGAAATCGGATCGCAACTTGCGTCGATAATTTTGTTTTTCCGTAAAAAAATGGTTTATTCTTACCATTTGAAATCGGACATTTTTTTTTTTTCGAGCCACCCTAGTCTTCGTATACCGAGCCGAAATCAAGTCTTCGTATGATTGGGGGTAGTTGAAAGTCACTTAAGTAACTTCAATTTTAGGTTATTAAGGGTCAGGTTAAAGGATTAGGGTGGTTTGGTTTTTTTTATTTCTACAATGTTCGAAAGCACACTGGCAAAACTAAACTCAACTGACCCAACCAAAGGAATAACCTTAAGAATCGAAACATCCTGAAATTCGACTTACTCTAGTGACTTCCAACTGAGCCTAATCATACGAAGATTTGATTAGCGTGCCTAATATTTAGCCACAAACTCGGAAGATTGTACACAACACATTTTAGTCCCAAAAGAATCGGAGTTACTGTCCACTTTGTGCATAATTACCTTGACTAATATTTATACGAAAAAACGAACCTTAAGGGGACTGAGTCACCTAAAAAGTCGAAGGAATAAAAATTTTTTTTGGTGACAAGATCAATCTACATTTTCATTCTAATTTATCCTTATAAAGTATCTATACTTAGCTATCTTTTCAAATTTTTTCAGAACCATATCAAGCATTCGAACGCTGTGATATTTTCCCAAAGTTTGGGAGCTTGTCGTAAGATTCAGACCGAACAAATGAACCGATCTTAGATTCTGACGTTCCATTTTGTTCATAAAACACATAATTCCGGAGTGAATGTGGGAATTTGGAATGCGAGGTACCATGAAGTTATGGTGACCTACTATTCAACTGTTTTTCCACAAACTTTGTTTCTTTTTTACGTTATAGGCTGCCAAAATGTTTGAAGTGCATAAAAAAAAAAAATCCCACATTCACTCCGGAATTATGTGTTTTCTGAACAAAATGGGACGTCAGAATCTAAGATCGGTTCATTTGTTCGGTCTGAATCTTACGACAAGCTCCCAAACTTTCGGAAAATATCACACCGTTCGGATGCTTGATATGGTTCTGAAAAAATTTGAAAAGATAGCTAAGTATAGATACTTTATAAGGATTGATTAGAATGAAAATATAGATTGATCTTGTCACAAAAAAAAAATTTTTTTTCCTTCGACTTTTTAGGTGACTCAGTCCCCTTAAGTCCGTTTTTTAATGTGAAAAAAAATAATGTGCAAAAGAAAAAAAAGATTTATTCGCGCATTTATACGGTAAATTTTCGGGTAGGTTTAAAAATTCCTACTGCTAAGTTGTCCGAAAACGTATATATAGATATAGTGGCGTAGCTCGATCTACCACGTAACCATCTTCACGCGGAAGAACGAGCTACGCCACTATATCTATATTAGTGTTTAAAAAAAAAAATGTTTGATTTTCCAACGGGCCGCACCTGAAATTAGTTAGCTTCGAAAGAAAAAAAAAATGCTGGCAAAAGATGAAGATTCTAGGTTGAGCGTTAGATCCCCCTCATTTGACTTTTGATATTTTTGTCATTCCTTTTTTTTTTATCTAAAGACAGATTGTTGTTAGCAAACTTTTTTTTTTGTGCCCACAGCTGCCAGGGGATCAGCTTAGTCTCAAATAAGATGTTCTTAGAATTTTAACTCTTCAGTTAAATTTAGGGGAGATAGGAAAGATATATAAAAATAACGAAAACACTCAGATTTCAATATTAATTATCGAATGGAAACTGATGATTTTGTGAAGCACAGAAACCGCTTTAATTTCTGTATCAATGGTTCAGAGTGCATCAGTGATACATAAATTGCTTCAGAGTGTACTTCACAAAATCATCACTTTCCATTTGATAATGAATATTAAAATCTGAGTGTTTTCGTTATTTTTATACATCTCCCCTATTAAATTTAACTCTAGAGTTAAAATTCTAAGAGCATCATACTTGAAACTAGGCTGATCCTCTGCCCGCTGTAGGCACAAAAAAAAATTGTTGCTAACAATAATCTGTCTTTAATTTAAAAAAAAAAGTAAAAAAAATATCAAAAGTCAAATGAGGGGGAACTACCACTCAACCTAAAATGCTCATCTTTTGCCAGCATTTTTTCTTCTATCTAAGCTGACTATTTCAGGTGTGGCCCGTTGGAAAATCAAAATTTTTTTTTCTTCAAACACCCTAATCTATATATACGTTTTTGGATAACCGAGCAGTCGAAATTTCGAGACCTACTCAGATTTTCGATTTAAATTGACGTTTGTCGCAAACAGAACGCACTACAGCGACGCGACGAACATCAATACATAGAGCGATTCTTCGAATGTGAGCAGGGTTGATTAGTATTGACAAAAAAAATTCTACTGACACGTGTCATGTCTCGTAAGTTATACCCTGCCTAGAGGCGTTCGGCAACATTAGAGGGTGAAGGGTGGGAGGCCGGAGAGAGAGAGAGAGAAAGAGAGAGAGAGAAAGAAAAAAATTGAAATTGTTCTACCGCGTATGGAATTGTTTGTATTTCGAGTGTTTTCTTGTTTACGGAAGATGCAACGTCGTGTTTATTTATTGAAAGCAACGTCGATTTGTGGTGTCACGCAATAACGGTTATAATAAAGAATTCTTTATTTTTCGTTTTCGTTATTTCTTCTCTGAGTCTTGATTGCAACCAGGCTGCGAACTTCGATAACTGTTTGCCAAATTTTTTTCGGAAGAGTGAGGAAAGAGATTTTGCAAAGTTATTTCGATGCTCGGCTTCAGCTAAGAGCGATTGCGTCAAATATTTTATGCCACAACCCCGGATCTGTTTTTTTCTTAATTTTCGATGCATTAATTAATTTTTTTCAACAAACCGATCGATGCTAGAAAATCTAAAGAAATCGTAGATTTTTATTAATATGATATTAAACAGAAATTCGCTGATGCTTTTCATTTATTCATGTAACAAATGTCAGTTTCATCTTTCAAGTAGTTCTTGAAATGCAGATTTATTGAATTCCACGAGATCGCAACACGCATACGTACACACCCGGATATTATTTCCAAACCACTTTTCGTTCTGTTCTCGACTTTTTTCAGTATCTCGTCACGGAAATTCCGCAAACATAAATAAAAAAAATTGCGTTTCGGAATAAATTCCTTCTCTCTTTACGTTGCAAAAATGAGGAAAGAAAAAAAAAGTTAAAAAAAAAAAAAAGACAGTCGCGCCGAATTTCCTGTTATAACAGACGTGACTCACGTCACGTGGCATTTTAATCGTGGAATGACGATCAAAAATATCCCAATTCCGGTGCTATACAATCCGAATACCAATGTTTCTTGTTTAATTTCCTCAAAACTCAATCTTTTCTCGTTCATCGCTTGGGTTTCACAATCATCGTCTTATTTTTCGTGGTTCCGTAGAAATCTAGGAACCCTTAAGGTTTCGATCCGTCCGTCCGATCGTCCGACTGTATTTTACAGTCCTGCCATTCTCTCATTTATGTACCGATTAAGATGAAATTTGGTACACAGACGTACAACGATGACTCAAAATAAAAAATGTTGACGAAACAATTTAAAAAAAATGTTTGACCCCCCTCCCGTGGATAAAAAAGGGAACTCGATATTTTTTTTCGGTTCACCTCATCGAGTGACGTGTCTTTTAATAGGTCTTCTCAAATGCAATTTGAAACGTAAAATAAAAAATGAGATATTTCATTCCAACCCTTTAGTCACGAGATATTAGCTTTCAAAGTCGTCATCAGAGTGTCTCTCTTTTCCCTCTAATTTCTAAACTATGAATCGAAACAATGAGAAAAAATTTCAGAATGTAGTTTTTTATTGGTTCATTTAGCCAAAATTATAACGAATACTGTAGTAAAAATAGTTTATGGAAAATTTAGAAACAATTCTTTTCCGGAATGAGTAAGAATGGTTACGGAACCGAACACGCTCTTGACCAGCTATTCTATTTTCGTCACTAGCGTCGGGTCGAAACGACCATTGATTTCTAATTAAGTGGTTAGGCTACTCTAGAGGCCGTAAAAATAAGCTTTTTTGAGGATTTTTATTCAGATAAACTACAAAATAAATTTATATTACAAGAAAAGGTATTTATCATACATAACAGTGACTGTGTACAATAATTTTTTTGTAGCGATTAATTTCAAAATGTCGGCTGTGCAACGTTTTTGCGATGACGTCTCCGTTTTTCCAGGGTCTACGGCCGGACAAACACCTCCTGTATTTTATGAATTATGATAAGCCAATGAATTTGTTTCGATTGAATATAACAACAGCTATAGAAGTACGTAGCATTTTTTCGATATATTGATTTTTGGTCAAATGGCGCACTTCTAAAGTGAAAAGTGAAAAATTTGACTAAAACATCGTCAGAAAATTGTTAATAACAAAATCAACTATGCAATATTAAAAAAAAACCTACGCACTTCCATAGATAATGTATTTTTAAATATACATTCAAAATTTCAAGTGAATCGGTTGAAAATTGTCCGAGTTATGTTTCCGGCCAACTTGAAAAAAGCAGTTTTTAGATAAACGCGTTCGAAGTTTTGAGCTGCGGTCGCTGCTGACCAGGCGACCTTGTAATAAAATTCGAAAACCGAGTACTTAGATATTTTTTCCGGCCATAACCTTTTGGGGTCATCATTTTTGAGGTCCTAAGGGACCATTGAAAAAAAAATCGATTTTTCAATAATTCTACGGTGGCCTACCCCCTTAATCGTGCATCAATCTACGTGTTTGCAATTCGCGTGGCGATTCGTCATTCCATCGTCTCAAGTACAGTTTTCGGCACTTTCCCGTCTTCTTCGCCAGCCCCGTTGACACGAAAAAGTTTCTTCATTTCCTGCAAAGTTATTTATTCGTTGTTATTTTTTTTTTTACACCCGACGTTGAACACGGTTGCGTATCTATCGAGCGTCCGAGAATCGACGCCCGGACACACACGTACGGGAATGCGGAAATGCGCGTTACGAACGAGCGTCGAACGGTGCTAAGACGAACCGAA
This sequence comes from Sussaba pulchella, assembly GCA_963971145.1. Lineage (NCBI taxonomy): Eukaryota > Metazoa > Arthropoda > Insecta > Hymenoptera > Ichneumonidae > Sussaba > Sussaba pulchella. Next base: position 5,887,642 of record OZ020165.1, on the reverse strand, counting down.
TGCATATATATATGAGGCATTCCACGTCAACTCAGACGGTCAAAACCCTGACCCCTGCCGATTTAGTTCCTGATTTTTTGTTGGCTTCCATTTAACCCCCAAAGTACCCCCGATTTTTTTCAGAATTTTCGAATCCCCGTACAACCCTTAAAAAAAATTCAAAACCACCCCCAAATGAAGAAAGGCGTACTTGGACATAATTAATATCTTTGATTTTTTTTGTGTGACATCAGTAGGTCAAAAAATAAACTTTGCCAAAATTCCAGAGTGGGCTCTGTATTGCAACTATATTTTAGAAAAAAATAAATCGGACGGTCAAAACCTGATCGTTGCTGATTTAGCTCTCGATTTTTTTTTGAATTCAGTTTCACCCCAAAAATACCCCTGATTTTTTTCAGAATTTTCGGATCCCCCTACGACCCTTTAAAAAATCAAAAACTACCCCCAAATAAGGAAAGACGTACTTGGACACAATTAAAAATTTTAATTTTTTTAATGATTTCAGTACATTGAATAGTAGCTTTTGTTGATATTTTAAATTCTGAAAAAAATTAGGGGTACTTTTGGGGTGAAACTAAATTCAACTAAAAATCGAGAACTGAATCAGCAAAGATCAGGTTTTGACCGTCCGATTTATTTTTTTCTAAAATATAGTTGCAATACAGAGCCCACTCTGGAATTTTGGCAAAGTTTATTTTTTGACCTACTGATGTCACACAAAAAAAATCAAAGATATTAATTATGTCCAAGTACGCCTTTCTTCATTTGGGGGTGGTTTTGAATTTTTTTAAGGGTTGTACGGGGATACGACAATTCCGAAAAAAATCGGGGGTACTTTGGGGGTGAAATGGAAGCCAACTAAAAATCACGAACTAAATCGGCAGGGGTCAGGGTTTTGAGCGTCTGAGTTGACGTGGAATGCCTCATATATATAAGCGATGCCCCGACGTCGAGAAAAGTCTCGATGGCGATTCACGTCGGACTTTCGTTTCGCTCGACGCGTTTGCAAGGCTACGGCTCGTCGAAGAAACCCGTCGCGGTTTTCCTCGGCTCGTAGAGTCCATCGACTTGGCTCGATCGCATCTCGTCGTAGTCTCATTCGTTTCGTACGTCGTCGTATTCGTTCACGTACTCGCCGGAGTCTCGATAGTTTCGCGGCGACTGGAAAACAGCAAAGAAAATAACGGAGATACGCATCTGAGGGCTTTAAAATATCTAAAAAACTTGAATAACCTAAATTACCTGAATAAAAATAACAAAAACCCCAAAGGAGATAAAGTGGAGTCAGCGTTTTCTTAATCCATCTCATCATATACACTAGGGTGTCCCTTAATATGATTATATCGAATTTTCTACATGGCTCATCTTTGGGCCAATTCAGGGTATATAAGAAAAAAAATGTCTCGCTGGTCAGACTCCTTAATTTCAACAAATAACCTAAATTACTTAAGTAGAAATTTTAAAAACCCTAAAAGAGTTGAAGTGGAGTCAGCGTTTTCTTAACCCATCTCATCATATACTCTAGGGTGTCCCTTAATATGATTAAATTGAATTTTCAATATGCCTAACCTCTAGTACGATTCAGGAATCATGAGAAAAAAAAAATCGGGCGGTCTCGCTGGTCAGACTCCTTAATTTCAACAGACCGACATAAATCTACCCATATCACTTTTCCACACGGAATGACCACGTCTTCTGTCATGTGTAATTATTTTAAGCTGAAAAAAACCTCCAAAATAAAATAAAAATTGAAATAATCGAAACTGTCATATTATTGTGATGAAATAAAAATTTTTAATTGCTTCTTGATACGAGTTAATGATGTCATACAGGTCTCCGATTTCAACCAGATTTGTTTTCATGTACCTCAAATCTTCCTACACCTCAGGCGTATCGAAAATCCAAAATAACCATATTAAGGGCGCACCCTAATACACCCACACTCGTTCACTTCGTATCACGGTAGTCATTCCGTCGTATTTAGATCTGGCACAGACACCGGATGATGACAAAAAAAAACCCACAATTTATTGGATCGTGAGTGTTTGCGTGTGTATGTGACCGCACCGACTTTTACATCGTTGTAGCACGAGCGTCACGCCTGACGCAATTCCAAGTGTACACGAGTATCAGTTCGGTGTATGGATCTTGTGCTATACAGTTACTACAGACTATACGCGCATGCACAGAGATCAATATAGCTATATATATATAACCAATCCGTAATGACACGTAAAAATCGATAAAAAACGTTTCATTGATCGTTACGGTTGAAAACCTCAGACATTTTTTTTCCTGTTGCACTTTTTCGTCTATCTTTTTTTTCTGCTTGTTCTCTTATGCGTGGCCTTGGCGGACAAGGACCTCAGAAGTGCCCGACCGAGTGGGAATTGGGTAATTCGTGACGTGTGCTTTATGGGGTCGCATTACGTTTATCAGGGAGACAGCTCGACTAGGCATAAAAAAATCAAACTTATATAAAAATAATAATAATAATGATAATAATAATTTAAACAATTTTTTTCAAAATTAAATCAGAATTTTAAGGGCTTATTTCCTTTTGCCGAAACGAAAAATTAGATAAATAATATTACAACGAAGATGAGTGACCGAATACATTTAAAGGAGGTACAAAAAACGCACGGAATGACACTGAAGTCCTTCCCACACAAGACAAACAACGCATTCGCGTCGAATCTCCTCTTAATTACGAAATCGATGTGGCGTAATTACATTATGACCATTAACAGCGTTTGGGTTGTTACACCGCGTACGATGGAATATTTGTAGACGATTAAAATCGTCGCTGTTAACAACCGTTGTATCCATTCGGGACGAAACTCCCACGGGGCTCGAATCGTTGTGGGAGAATCCCACACTTGTACGATGGTACATATTATAATACGCGTATCTGTCTATTGTAATGAGCATCACAACGCAAATCTTCGAACATGAGTTGAGCATTTTTGATCGGTTGAATCCACAGCCGAGCCGGCCTTGACTCATTTGCGACTCATCGCAAAATTTGCGACATTAAGGTACTCGATTATGAGAAGAACGTACTTTAATTACAAGACACATCGCTGAATATTTTACATGCGACAAATAATTCGTGGATAAGTTGGTGCTTAAAAATTGGAACATCGTTGACTCGACTATTTACGATACATGAAAACATTTCAAAACCTCTAGCTCAAAGCCAATGATATTAAAAAATGCTTACAACCTTGAAATCACGATATTCAAAGCACTCGTAAATTATTAAAAATCGTAAAACCGATGTTTACGATTATTATCATTTTTCAATATCAAGATAGCGGTATTAGAACATTTTCATGAGGAAACTCTAATTGGATCACCCGATCGTACTACCTCAACGTATCCCATGTGGAATAAACCATGAGAGAAACCCATAAGGAAAGTCCAATTGAACGTATAATATACGCATCGAGTTTGGAATGGAACGCCAGTGAGGAAGAGCTCGTGTTATCGACCGTCGTGGAATCATCGTTGGTTATCGAGGACAAATGTGCGCGAGAGAGGCTTCGCTGCTGGCCATTGACCGGTTTATTCGGGCGAGCACGTCCACAGATAAGTCGAGGAACTCTCTCACGCTGGCACAAGCTCTCTCGGTGCAAACTTCTACTATGCTCCTGCTGCTGTTGCTGCACGTTCGCGTTCGCACAGTGGCGTACGTTCGGCTGCTTGGCTGACTGCTTCGACCCCCCCCCCCCCCCCCCCCCCCTAACCCCCTCGATGTGCTACAAATTGGCGCCTGTCCAAGTGTGTATAGTCTCTCTCACTCTTGCCATTTCTTCGTTTGTCTTGTCTCACATTCTCGCATTCTACAGTCTTACGTTTCCTCTGTAAACCGTCTTAACCTAACCTCACTTTTTTTCTCTTTCTGTCTCCTTTTTATCTCGCGTTCGCTGTTTCTCGCTCTACGTGTCTCATTCGCCAATCAGTGCCGGCGAAGTCGTTCACTCTGCCAAGAGCGAGCGATTGCACTCCTACGGGCGCGCGCATTCCAACGAACGCCCTGTGTCGGTCACGTGGTCCGCGGAGCCGGCATCCCTGCGCGCTAACCTCTATTGAGTTTCGCGTGTTGCCAGTTTCGGTCACTTCGAAAGTACGATTGGCTGTTTCTTCGGAACGGCTCGACCGATTTTAATGAAATTAACGTTAGGCTATTCACAATTGTGGCAAGAAGCGTGTAATGCTGCTACTGGTTTGATAATCTTCACAGGTTCGGAAAAGCCGCGAGTATGATTTTTTCCACCTATCTCGGCGTGGTCACTCGTTGGATTGTCATTGGATCGTAAGGTCCGTACATTAGACTGTTTCGAACAGAATATTCTTCTGTTTTCTTCGGTACTACCCCCTTGAATGTTAGTTTGGGTCCTCAAAAGTACGCACTTAAAATTTTTCTGATTTCGGCTTATTTTTTCGCGATTCTACCGATATCTTTTGAACTATGGTATTTGCGAGAAAATGTTAAAGAACTCGTTCTATAAAGAGTCTAATTTCCAAAGAAGAGGTTCATATCAATTTTTTCGAAAGTGGAAAATTCATTCAGATATTTGCAAAATTAATGTGAAATATTAAAAATGAAAATTTTTTTCTTTTCATAACGAATTAATATTGTCAACTTGAGTTTTTTTATGGTGAGAAGATTGTTTGTGTCATTAATTTATCGGATGAAAGTTGATAAGAGAATATATTTTCGTATCGAGTACGATGCCGTCATTTCGTATTTTATATCGTGAGATATTTTGCAAATATCTGACTGAATGTTTTCCTTTCAACCAAATTCTTAGAGATCTTTTTTTTGTAAATTATACTTTCTTTAAAACAAGGTCTTTATCATTTTCTTGTACATAGCATAATTCACAAGATATCGCGAGAATTGTAAAAAAAAAAGCATAAATAAAAAAGTTTCGGTGGGTACTATTAAAAACCGGAACTAACAGTGAAGGGGGCAGCACCGACGAAAATATAATATTTCTTTTCAATCCGTCTAGTGTACATGATCTCAATTCAGGCATTAACGTATTATCCATAATAGATTCGTGTCATCGCCTGCTTATTTACTGGACGCACAAGATAGATCGGAATTCGGGGCGGGATGGAACGGATCAATTTAAAAAATGCTACTACCATGCTATTTACTTCTGTTTTCAATTATTATCAACGCATCTCCAATTCCTCGAACTATTATAGACATCAACTTGCAAATTTTTATTTGAGTTGAATTTATATCGGTCTCGTCGACGATAGTTTAGACGTCGTTTTCATATTGCCCCGACTTGAACGTCCCACGTGTGTCGATGGGGAATTTCAAACGTCGTTACGTTCGTCGGAAATCAGGTGCAGTGGCCTCAGCACCGGCATCTGGAACGCGCAACGTAGGCGAGAACCAGTTGAGTGGAAACGCGATAGCTTTTTTTTTTTTTTACCGAACGAAATAACGAATAACGATGTGTATGCACAAAATTATATTTATGTTCTCATAACTTCGGGGCATGTTGCCAATGTTTTTTTTTCAGTCTCAATCGATTCCCGGGTCTGGTAACAAAATTGTCAGCCCGCCCTTTCGAAATCGACGCGAAATAACCTGCATAACCTTCTCAAAAAACTGTTATCAATGTAGGGCACCGAGGCCCTAAAATATTCTGGCTCTTTCGAAATTATTTTAATTAATTAAGTGATACGCGTCAGAGGAACGGTGTAAACGTGGCAAGAGATGACCCATATATTGTTTCCCGTGAAAGTAGGGCTCCGTACGGGTCCGTTAATTTCATATGGCATTGGATTTGTTCAGGAATAATTCGTCGTCCTACCAGTTTAAATCCCGAAAAATAGAAAAATAGCATGTATCTTAAATTGAAAACTTCACCGTGAATTAGCGCCTAGTAAAAAATAGACTAGAAAGAGCAAATTAAGTTAAACATTTTTTTTTTTAAATCGAGTTCCAATCGGTCGCGAATAAAATTCGTAAATGTACCAAATAACAACCACCACAACACATACATACACACTAGAGTGGTCCTTAAAAAAAAAGTTGTCTTGCTCCTTGAGAAATCTGAAGTTGACCTTGAAAAAAGACGATCCTCCAAATTTGAGCTCTTTATCTTAACCTTAAGGTGTGACTGTGCATTTTTCATTTTACTAATCATTTAATTGTTTTAAAATAATTAAATAATAATAATTAAATAATTGAATAAAATAAAAAACTCACAGGCACACCTTAAGGTTAAGATACAGAGCTGAAATTTGAAGAATCTTCTTTATTTCACGTCAACTTCAGATTTTTCAACTGCGAGGAGATATTTTTTCAATTTTAGAAATAAATTTTTTTTAATCTAAATGCAGAGGCACCCCTTAAGGTTAAGATAGAGAGCTCAAATTTGGAGGACCTCCCTTATTTCACGTCAACTTTAGATTTTTCAACTGGGAGGAGATTTTTTTTTAATCTTAAAAAACAAAAAAAAATTTCTATTAAATGGAGAGGCACCCCTTAAGGTTCAGATAAAGAGCTCAAATTTGGAGGATCGTCTTTTTTCAAGGTCAACTTCAGATTTCTCAAGGAGCAAGACGACTTTTTTTTATACGGACCACTCTAATACACACACATGACACACATACATACATACATACACATTAGGGTGGTTCTTAATCGGGTGATGTCGGAATTTCCGTGGTTTCCGCCCACAAAAGTAATCAACATAAAAATTAAAAAAATTGGGCGCAAGCGGAAATTTGTCCGATAAGCCTAACAACTGTCGCATCGCAATCAAATTTTATACGGAAAAATGCATGCATTTGGAATTTTGTTGGGGACATTTTTTATTGCTTCAAAACTATACATGATAAAAATATGATCTCCTACAGTTTTTTAGGAAATTTACTGCTCTACAAAAAAAGTATCTTGTAAAATTTTCGTGAATCTAATATTTATTACGTATTTTGCAAAAAAATAGCTTTTCATGGCTGGCTCAAAAAAGCAAAAAAAACTTGACATGATAAGAAAATGTCATGCGACCATTTTGTAGGAAATTAAATGCTCTACAAAAAAGGCCTTGTATAAAATTTTCGTGAATCTGATATTTATTACGTAATTCGCAAAAAATGGCTTTTTTGAGCCAGCTATGAAAAGTCATTTTTACGTATTAAATATTCGATTCACGGAAATTTTACAAGAGACCTTTTTTGTAGAGCAGTAAATTTCCTACCAAATCGTAGGAGATCATATTTTTATCATGTATAGTTTTGAAGTAATAAAAAATTTTCCCAACAAAATTCCAAATGCATGCATTTCTCCGTATAAAATTTGATTGCCATGCGACAGTTGTTAGGCTTGTCGGACAAATTCTCGCTTGCGCCCAATTTTTTTTCTATTTATGTTGATTACTTCTATGGGCGGAAACCACGGAAATTTCGACATCACCCGATTAAGAACCACCCTAATACACATATACATGAGGGTGTCGTGCAGAAATATGAGTTCAATTGAACGTTTTTTCGGGGTTGCCCCGATCATTTAAAGATTTCTTTTTTTTTTACGTGTGTACACTTCCCTGTCGCTCCGCAGCGAGCGCCGATAGCGCTGTCACCTTCCCACTGGGCCATGTAGTCCATTACCTTAAATCTTGGTTTGGGTGCTCAACAGTACCCACGTAAAATTTGATCAACCTAGCTGATTCGTAAAAGATCCCGCTTTTCGATTTTGCCTTTCTTTTCACAATCCTCGCAATATCTTTTGAATTATGATATTTACAAGAAAATATGGTAAAATTGCAGAACCACGGCTCCATTTACCGAAAATATTACAGAACTTTGTTATTGAGAGTTTAATTTTCAAAAAAACGTCTCTATGAATTTGGTCGAAAAGAGAACATTCATTCAGATATATTTGCAAGACACTTCCTTACGACTTGAAATCCGAGATGACGGCATCGTACTCAATACGCAATTCTCTTATTGTCCACATTCGCCCAACGAAGTATCGTCATAAACAATCTCCTTGTCTTAAAAAACTTCTATTGACGATATTAATTTATCATGAGAAAAACAACGTATACTTTATTTGTAATATTTCACATTGATTTTGCAAATATCGGAATGACTGTTCTCCTTTGATCCACATTGATAGGCTCCACTTTCTTGAAAATTAAGCTGCCAATAAACCGAGATTTTTAACAGTTCCTCGTGAATATTATATTTCAGGAGATATCGCGAGAACTGTAAAAAAAAAGCCAAAATCGATAAGCAGGACCTTTTACGCATGAGCTACGTTGCTCGAATTTCAGGTGGCCACCTTTGAGGACCCAAACTAACACTCAAGGGTGAAGAACCGAATAAAATACAATGTTTTTAGGGTTCCGTAGAAATCTAGGAACCCTTATGGTTTCGCCAAGTCCGTCCGTCCGTCTATCAGTATGTCACAGTCCTCCCATTCTCGCAGGCATGTACCGATTGAGATGAAATTTGGTACACAGACGAAGATCGTCGACCTAAAAACAAAAAAAAATATTTTCGGAAAAAAAAATAATTTTACACCCCTCCCGCAGATTAAAAAGTGTACTCGGAATTTTTTTTTGCTCAACCCATTGAGTGAGGTGTCTTTAGATAGGTCTCCCTAAATGCAACAAATAATGTCCCGAGACTTTTTCATTTTAACTCTTTACTCACGAGATATTAGCTTTCAAAGTCGTTATCAGATTGTCCCCCCCCCCCCCTCTAACTTTTAAACTGTCGATGCAAAAAATCTGAAAAAATTCCAGAATGTCAATGACTACTACAGAATGACTACGGAACCCTATCATGTTCGTACCCAACACGCTACTGACTACTTTTTTCGAATCAGTCTAATACATATGGGGCATTCTATGACAAGTCGATCAAGTTCTGGCGGCCATTTTTTAGATCGATTTCATAATTTTTTATCCGAAAATACTCATCGAAAAAAACGAGTACATTTTTTTTCAAATAAAAAAAATATATATTTTTGGATAATTTTTTTTTTTTTAATAAAAAAAATAAAAAAACATTGTCCGTTTTTTTTTCGCCTGAAAAAATTCACAGAACTCTTATGAATTATAAGGAAATTTTCAAACGTTATTGCAAGATGGAGCTTTCAAAACTACCGGGGAAAAAAAATAAAAATCAAAAAATTCGCCAACAAATGTGGCGAATGGTGGGTGCGGATATTGGTGCTGCATTTGTCACGAATACAATTTTTTAATTTTTTTTTTTTTTCCGGTAGTTTTGAAAGCTCCATCTTGCAATAGCGTTTGAAAATTTCCTTACAATTCATAAGAATTCTGTGAATTTTTTCAGGCGAAAAAAAACGGACATTCTTTTTTTTTTTTTTTTATTTCAAAAAAAAAAAAATCTCAAAAAATATATTTTTTCAAAATCTGAAAAAAATTGGGCTCGTTAATTTCGATAAGTACTTTCGAATAAAAAATTATGAAAACGATCTAAAAGATGACCGTCAGAAGTTGATCGATCTGTCATGGAATGGCCCATATATAAATTCTCATGAATATAATAATTTCAAAAAAAATTACCACGCTAATTTCGCAAGACCTTTGGGCCATCGTATACGCGCAAAGATTGTCCCGTGACGACGCGAGCCTGCCTCGAGGATAGTCGAGCGTTGTCGGATCCCGCAACGCGGGGTTACCGGTCGCCAGTGCGCGAAGAGCCTTTCCTTCTCTCACCGGTTTCCGGTGCCCTCCTCGGTGTTGCCCGCGAAGCCACGTAGCCGTCGAGTCAACTTCCATCTTGCCACGGTGAACGTCGGCCAACTCGTATCGTATAATTAATTACAGTCTCTTCCTCCGGGTGCGCGCAAAGACGAGAAAATCCGATGGGCGAGACGATGAGCTTCCCCTTTCCCACCTCCTCGGCCTCTTGTCCAGGTCGGTATCTCGGGGTCATCCGCGCGTCCGTTCGCGGACGATACCGTGACCGAAAAAGAAAGTCCGCTTAGTCCACATTTTCTCATTCATCGAAGGTGTATTACAGCCGCGCGAGAATATCGTGATCCGGGAATCGCCGGGACTCGAGAATGTTTCAAAACCGCAGGGGGTTATTCGAAAGCACGTGTTACCGGAATCTTGTTGAAGCCCGGCTCGACTAAGCGATCAACGTGTTAACGTCCGCGCGCTGCACCATCATTTATTCACAAGTGCGTCAGCTGGTCGCACAACGCTAATGTTCTATTATTTATTTCTCAATGACGGGTCTTCGTTACGATGAAAATTGCACGATAGTCGGTTGGAATATGTTTCGTCGATAGGTAACATGAAATAACTTCGAAATGAAATTAAATTTATGCAACAATAAATAATAAATAATAAATAATAAATAATAAATAATAAATAATAAATAATAAATAATAAATAATAAATAATAAATAATAAATAATAAATAATAAATAATAAATAATAAATAATAAATAATAAATAATAAATAATAAATAATAAATAATAAATAATAAATAATAAATAATAAATAATAAATAATAAATAATAAATAATAAATAATAAATAATAAATAATAAATAATAAATAATAAATAATAAATAATAAATAATAAATAATAAATAATAAATAATAAATAATAAATAATAAATAATAAATAATAAATAATAAATAATAAATAATAAATAATAAATAATAAATAATAAATAATAAATAATAAATAATAAATAATAAATAATAAATAATAAATAATAAATAATAAATAATAAATAATAAATAATAAATAATAAATAATAAATAATAAATAATAAATAATAAATAATAAATAATAAATAATAAATAATAAATAATAAATAATAAATAATAAATAATAAATAATAAATAATAAATAATAAATAATAAATAATAAATAATAAATAATAAATAATAAATAATAAATAATAAATAATAAATAATAAATAATAACAATCACGATGATGATGACGACGATAAATATTATGTAAAGAGGACACTCCACACGATTGGTCTATTAATTCCGAGCAGTGCAGCTTTGTGGCCTCGCGATGGTGCCTTTGAGTAGAAAACCCCGAGAGAGATGTCGTCCAGGTCTCTCATGAACGTAGAGGGGAAGTAAACAATCGGAGGAAACACGAACGTGCGAATAAATTCTTTTGGTCGAGTTGCACTTCACTAATAGCACAACGTCGTGGATAAAATTTAAATAGGAAACGTGAAATCAAGATGTACCATGTGTCTCTGACTTCAGGTTGAATCATTGGAAAAAGTACATAAATTCTTTGAAAAATGTAGATTTCGACGTGAAAGTTGCTGGAAATTAGTGTTCTAATGTTTTTTTTTCTTCAAATTTTCAAGTTTCCAAATTCATTTACGGGACGCGACGACTTTAAGTATTTCGAATTTCACGAAGAAAATAGCGGGCTCGATTACTATTATGCACTTTCTAACAATTTTTGTTGACCTTATTTGTATGCCTTTGTATGATTCTACTGATAGTAATCAGTATTTTAACAATAAGTAGTAATGATTTTGGGAATCGTTCTTCGAAACTCGTAGCGTCATAGCAGGCCCCGTCCAGTGTTATTAAAAACAATTAATTCCGATTTGAATTTCATGACAAACAAGATGGGACTAGAAATTTGAGACTTTCTTTTAATAAGCCTATTCTTCGAGCACTCTCAGTGGTCAGACCCCATAATTTAAATACCTAGATAAATCCATCTTTATTACTTTTTCACACGCGATGACAACGTGCTCGGCTGGTGAGGTATAATAATTTTTAACCGAAAAAAACCTTCGAAACAAAATAAAATTCAAAATAATGAAAAATGTTATTCAAATATTAAATTAAAAATATATACTGGCACGGATTAATAATGTCGTAGAGGCCTTCGATTTCGCCCAATTTTTTTAAATATTCCTTAAATTGTCGGAGCATCCAAAATAAAAAATTAAGGGACAAGCTCGCGTTTGTAACACGTGGTTACACGAACGTGGCTAGCGTGCTGAAAAGAAGATCGGAACGGGTCTGTTTATGGTGGTTTCTGCCAGAGTATCAAAGTCAAAAAGAACCGAGAAACAGCGTCCTGTTATTCCGTATATAAACTTCAGCTTTTGCCAACTTTATTATTCGGTGTGGTTGGCTTCTGCATACCGCGGTACCTAGAAAATATTTGTACACAACTGTGTATCGATATCTCAATAACCTACATACAATACATACTCCGCAATACATTCTTTCGTTACGACATACCGTCACAATCCACATAAATTAAAACCCACACTTGAATAATTCTAACCCTCCTTGCTCCATCGTATTCGCTGGCCATGGATGGTACAACATTTTCTCTGGTTCCGTATTTCCAAAGGAAAAACGGAACCCCTCTAACATCACTCGCGTAACATTCTGCCCGTCCGTCCATCTGTGACAGCCGATTTTCTCAGAAACTATGCGCCGTAGAAACTCGAAATTTGGCATACATTTTATTGATCCGCATATTTTGCACTAATTAATACTTTCAAATATTCATATGAGAATTTAGGGGGGAGAGAATCAGGTAATCGAATTTTTTTCGTTATTTTATGTATCATGTGGGGAATCATTCAAGAGCGTTTATTATGTAGAATCCAAAAATATTCTTTTCATAATTTTAAATAGCACATTTAAAAAAATATTCGGAAAAATATGCAAAAATAGAGCATTCTCTCCCCCCTCTTATTTTCGAAACTACGGAACGTAAAATTCTAAAAAAATAATGGAATATAACACCTTCGTTGAGGCTCGCAGAAAAATGATAACAAACGTCCTAGGTCTTATAGATTCATAGTAATCAATGATTAAAAATATACTATTTCTTTTTTTCAATGTTTGAATTTCATTTTCGAATTGATAAAAAATCTGAATAATCAATGTTTCTTATCGTGTCGAATCTCGACGTTATGAACGACGTTTTCGTGTCAGATATTTTGAGTAACAACCTTGGACCGGAAATCGATATCACGAGTCGGTCAGACCCGGAGAGTTGTAGCCACCAAGTTTGAGCGGTAGAATGAGAAGCAGCACGAGGAGCTCACTGCTATGAGCTCCTCGAGCTTTGTGGGACATCGGAGTAGGGGTTCAGAATACCTACGAACTACCTTCCTGCTTGAACTACGACACGCGATGCTCTTGTCGCTCTTTGTGACGACTGCTAGCATACTTTACGTCATTCTCCGTATATTCCTGATAAAACGCACGCAGACCATCCACGTGATCGTAGTTCACCTTAATTGTCTACTTTCAGCAACGTCCATCCACGAGACGATCCTTTCATGGAAACTGCAATCAAAGCCTTCACTATACCACCCCAAATGGTTGCCTGCATTATACTTAGCCTTCACCATTTAAATCAGACGATTGCGAAGAAAAGTTTAAAAAAATTCACGACCCTAAAAAGTGGTATATAGACGAGTTCGATGAAAGAATAATCGTTGAGAAGTCCGGATAAAATGCGGTAGAATGAAATTATTTTAAACGAATTGGTTATTTATCAGAAGCATCGACGTTGACTCTGGCTTAAGGGAGCAAACCAGTGTAACGAACTATAAATCCAAGCTGTTTTTAGGTTTTTTTTTTCTACAATCGTTATTGCTTTGAAATAATCAGATTTGTTAGATTTATCTGAAATAATTACCACAGTTTGTTAATGGAAGTACGGTATTAGATCATTGATCAACAATTATTTTGTCCGTCCCTTTACCCCATCCCCACCTTCATAAGTTACGAATGCAAAAAATGTGCAGCCTGGTTGACAATAACTGCATCTAATATATATGGATATGGTGCATCCAGAATCGAAAAATGAGGAAGACCTATAATCTTTTATATCAGTGGCTACGGCACCACGTACGCAAATATTTTTAGCTCAAAAAATTAATAAAATAATCTAAATAATCCCAAAAATAACAAAATAGTCGGCTTTCGATTCTTTTTTTTTCCAAATTCAAACGTGATCGGAGAGGTACATAACCGTGGATAAAAATTGGAGGGAACATTTTGAAAACAAAAAAATTACGCGGTGCCATGAAGATGGGTTTTCCGAGCAAAATAAGACCTTGCTAATACCGATCGGACGCATAGATTGTTTGATTTTCAGTAAACCAGTTCAAAAAAAGTCTTTTCGAAATAAACGCGTTTGAAGTTCTCGGGTGACACGGACACATCAAAGTTAGACGATTCACGTTTCACTTTACACCGCAATAATAATACGAATGTTGCAGATAGAAAATTACTCATTTTTATCATGAAAAAGCGACTCGAAGTCAGTCGGTAGCACGAAAAACCGGAAAATACTGCGGAACTTTTCCTCTAAAACGTCACATATAGTGCAACGATTCGGAGACTCCATTATAACTTATCCAATTCTTTGAATCCAATTGCATTGTAACCAGGGATGAGCATATCTCGAGTGGAAATTTATTTAAGATACAGTTGAAAATACAAGACACATTTTCACTTAGTGTTAGTATTTCGCTCGAGTAAAAATGGAAGATACTTTGGCATATCTTAGCCGGCTCGGAATACAAGATACATTTTAACGTTTTATTTTAACTCGGCTCAAAATGGAAGATACTGTAGCACTAAGTATTTTCTCTGGCTTGAAATACAAGATACATTTTCCCTCGTAATTTTCGCTCGGCTCAAAATTAAAGATACTTCTACTCGGTATTTTGGCAAATACGAGATACAAGATACATTTTCATCTTAACCTCGATTAATTTAAATCTTTTTCAAGATACTCTCATAAAAGTGAAAACTTTATCTGTGCATCCACCCACGCACAGACCTATCCAATTCTATTAATTTCTCTATGAAGTTTTTCGACAACATTCTCCATAATTGTAGGTGTGTAAAGCTGGCACTCTCACCAAATCGAAACATTTTTTTTGACAGCTGAAAATTATGGACTTTTTTTATGGTCTCTTCAACCCCGCCAAAATTAATTTTTGGACTCATCCCGTTTCGAAAAAATTCAAAAGTGTATCATTCATAATAATGAGTGTATATTCATAATTGTATCTTTCGAAAATATGTAATAAGAAAAATCGACTTGAAATTTTTTTCACAGTGGCCTGCTTCTGTAATGTTTTTTCCCCCCCTTTTTTTTCCATAAACTATCGTGATGAGGTCGTTTTTTTCATTTCTCGAGTTATTATATTTCGTTCGTGGTAGTAGTAAACAAAGTGTGTAGATTACGCTGCACCGTGACTCATGAAACGACTGTCGGACCGAAGATATCCTCGATCACTGGTCGTATACGATTATGAAATGACATATATAACCGCGCACGGATGACGCACGTGCCTTCTCACGGCAATATATATTTATATGCACATATTACAAGAGATAATCGTGTGTGTACAATGTATATACGATCACTGCAGTCACGTACGGGACGAATCGTTCGCGTTCATTTATGAACAATTCCATGTACGTTCGATTGTACAAAATGGTTTCATCAACATTCTAGTCAGTGAGTTCGGTTGCTCTTTGGACGATCATCATTCATAAAAATTAACCAATCAAATGAATAATCTCTAATCGACAAATCGCCCAACGAATCACATTTTCAATTCAACTTACAAGTTTTTAATAACGATTTTATCCAAGTCATTATCAATCAAAAATGACTAAATTGATTTTTATGAAAATTAGTAATTTTTCCAAACCGCCATTTCATACGTCAAAACGCTCGTAATTAGCAATTCTAATCGTTCCTAATAGAACACGTTTTATAACTTGTAATTTACCTCACAGCCTACTCCAACGTGAATCGAGGAAAAAAAAATAATAAACGAGAAATATGACGTAAATATTCAGGAAGCGTGAGATTTTGGAAAAATGTTATCTCGACCGTGATTTTTGGATTAGAGTGACGGGTGTGTCGCGGTATACTGGGTCAGTGCATTTACACATTTTTAATGAATTAATCCGGAAGTTGTTGAAAAAATGCAGACGCGAGATATTCTCGGTGACTATAGCGTGAAAAGCGACTTTGCCGTGGTTGCTGCTTGTGCTCTCCGCGCTTCGGAAAACGAGTCTGAAACGAGTCGGGAACGAACCGTTGCTTCGCTGCACTCTCCAGAAACGACACGGGACTGCATCGCGGTCGAGACCGCTGCTATATCGTTGCTATACTCGTTTCAAATACCGTCACTGAGCTCCTAACGAAAAAGCTTCTATGGTACTTTTTTAAAACAAGTTTTATAACTTTTTTATTCTTGACACCGTATATACTGAAAAAAAAAAAGAAGATTTTTCGACAACTTTCTGCGGTTTTAAAAACATGTTTTGCACGACGACAAGCTTTTTACAACCGTTTTTCTAGTTTAAAGCCATCGATTCCACAGAGAAAAGCTTTTTCAACCGTTTTTTTTTCTTTTTAACTATGATTTCCATGAAGAAGAGCTTTTTCACCTTTTCCGTTTTCTTCTTCTAAACCATGTTTTCCACGAAGAAAAGGTTTTTAAAAACGTTTTTTTTTTCAATGTCATGTTTTCCACAACGAAAAGCTTGCTACTACCGTTTTTCCAGTTTAAAGCCATCGATTTAGGAAGGAAAAGCTTTTTCAACCGTTTTTCTTCTTTTTAACTGTTTTTAACTATGAAACAGGGCTTTTTTAACCGTTTTTCTTATTTTAAACCATGTTTTCCACGAAGAAAAGCCTTTTAGAAACCTTTTTTTTTTCAGAATCATGTTTTCCACGACGAAAAGCTTTTTTGAAACGTTTTTATTTTTTAAAACCAAGTTCCTCACGAAGAAAAGCTTTTTAGAAAAGTTTTTCCCCTCCAAACCTATTTTTACGGATTCTCGACGATTGAAAGTTTTTGGGAAACATTTTTCGTCTTTAGAAATATTTCCACGGATTTTCGACGAAAATAAGGTTTCTAGAAACATTTTTCTTCTTCCAAACCAGATTTTCTACGAAAAAAAAACACTTTTTGTTGACACCAACGTATTAAAAAAAACAATATAATTAACGTCCCATTCCAATTTTCAAAAAAAATTTCCAAAAGCATTTTATAGAATTTCAATATCAATTATTGCAATCAAACAAAATACAAAATGTGTTAGTACAAAGACAAAACATTATCTGTAAATTATACGCAATCGAATGACATCGTTGAATAATTGATCCGTTTTCATTTCACCTTGAAGGCTGTACGTCAAGGTCGATAAATTGCGTTCCCTCCCGGGTTATAACGAGATATATAAATTATTTCACATTTTTTATATTTAATTTCTCATACGAAGCAAATTCGAGCCTCATCGATCGTGTTTACCCATTTACAATCAGTGTTTGTTCATCTTTCTTCTATTCTTCATCGTTCGTGACATTAAATTTCATTCGAACACGGTTGAAACAATTCGTCGCTCGAATCCAAACTCTTCCGGTGTGAAATAAAAAAAATACAGATAGGAGAAATTATTTTATTCATTTCAATGGAATTTTTTTGTTCGATGCTTTTTATGGTAGCTCGACACGTATTCGCTCGCACGGGTTCCAACAACTTTCGCATCGTGAAATCGATTCGCATGTATAATCACAGTGAAATGCATCAAGAGTTGGTCACCCTCTCGGGTCTTCGCTTTCTATTTTCTTTCACCTTTCGTGCGCGTGGTTTCCTCGCGCGCAATCGTGTTGCCGTCGAATCCGGGACTTTGATGAATAAATCGAAAACGTCACGTCGACGGCGTTATCGTCGGGAAACGACGTGGAAAATGAGAGGCGTTTCTGAGATCCCACGTGTGACATGGTCCATCGCTTCGGAGGTGTGCCAACAAAGAACTGTCGATAAAATCGTTTTCTGATCCGTCGGAAATCGCGAAACCGTCATCGACGCGTTTCATTTTCCAATCGAATTAAAAAACAACCGCGTCACGAGGTTCTACGGTTGTCACAACGAATCGTTGTAAATAATATCCATGACTCAACGAAGGTAATTCTTCGCCGTTCACGCGTACACACGGTTACACGGTTTTCGTGCGGTTGATGAAGTCGCGTCGACGTCATTTGAATCTCGGAATTAATTTGTTCGGGGGATTTTTTTCATCGTTCGAGCGATTTCTTTACGTCGCTCAAGTTGGCGGCACTACAAGTCCAAATGAACTCGAAACTTGGAAAATAATTTAAAGCTTGCTTTTATTGTTTTAATATGTAATATTTAATATTTAATTGAGAACTTGAACTCGAGCTATAGCGACACCACAGGTTTGAAGAAAAAAAGGGCTCTGAATTTTGGAATGTTGGATTTAATTAACAATTAATTAGCTTTTGATTATTTTCTAAGTTTGGAGTTGATTTGCACTTGTGGTGTTGGGAACTTGAGTGACGTGATTTTTTTCGGCATGGAGAAACAATTTATCTACTGGCTACCCACGTTGAAATGTTGATGACTTTTTGGAATGTCTTTAGAATTTAGAATTTTTTTCTTCTTCGGATTTGAAAAAAAATGTCTTCATCGATATCGAGATGATTGCCAAAATTGATGACCCAACTTAAAGTGCCAAAGTCATTTAAACCGCTGAACTAATTCGTTTTGGGTATTTCGTCGTCTGAGCTATTTATTGCATAATTTTAAAAAATGGCTGTTTGAAATATTGTTAGACCTTTTTTTTTCTTCTTTGGATTGTAAAGGAGGAAAGTATTTTTTCAGCAATTCCGAAATATTTGCAAAAATCGATGGCAATGGTTAAAAAGTTTGTAATCAATTTGAAAATACAATAATATTTAAAATCTGATAAAACACTCGCGCTGGCGTCATTTGAATCTCTGAATGAATTTTTTCCGGGTCCGAGTGATTGCTTTCAGGACTTAAAACAATCAATTTGCTAAAACGCCAAAATGTTGATGGCTATTTGAAATATAATAAGAATTCATTTCTTCTTCTTTAGATTTGAAAGAATGAAAAGTCTTTTTTCATCAATTTAGAAACATTAGCAAAAATTGATGGCAACACTCAAAAAGTTTGTAAAAGATTTGAAATCCAATAATATTTCGAATCTGATAAAACACTCGCGCCCTATAAAACTAGTTCATATCAAATTAAATGCTAATTTCTCATTACAACAATAAATTTGTTAATCGATACAAAACATTTTTTATCAACTTTATACCGTCACAAAATGAAAAAAAAAAATCGTTCTTCTTTTCCCGCCAGATTTTATTTCACTTTATTTTCTCGTCTGACAACAAAACTGCGATATCCATTCTATGTCGAAAAAAAAACCAAATTTACGTCAAATAATCCCGCAATGAACAACATTTTTACCAACATAAGTTTTCGGCTAATCGCCCTTACGATTGACGGTGATTTGATCGAAAAAAATTTGACGATCGGTGGTCTCCATGAAATCGCATTCCACGTGTGAGCGTTGGAATTAATTCCAATCGAGTATTGGCGGGATCGACCGAGCCGGCGCGGCGTGTGGGCGGTAAAACGTTCGTTGCGTCGTTCGCGCATATTCGACGGCAAGAGCAATCTGGGTCATCGATCGTCGATATCGAGATCGCAGGACTCGCGCGAGAATACGGAAGTACGACGAAATGAGACCGAGCGTATATTAGCGACATAGTTCGGTGGTTCACCACCCTTGAAATATGGATGGTCGAGTGCCAACAGGCGCATTCCAGCCCGGCTATTCCAGCATTTCGGCTCTTCGAACATAGCGACGAGTATCCAAATTGCCTGAATTCGCCAGCTTATCAATTCCGAATCCAAATGTCATATCCGGTTAATTTATTTTCGAATTAATAAAAAAAAAATTATGCATTTTTCAAGGCTGAAGGACTTTGGTCGATGGTCTTTTGGCAATAAAAAAAAAATAATTGGACAATTACTTGCTTACGAATGAGAGTTATTTCCAAATTATTTATGAACTATTTTACAGTTTTTGTCGTATTGTTCATTGGAGGTACTCATTAAAAGCTACATCCTTGATTTTTTTTCAGATTTTTCACATTGATAGTTTATAAATAAATTAGAGGAGAGGGACGATTTAATAACAACTTTGAGAACAAATGGCTACGGACTGAGAGTTAAAATCGAAAAGACAATTTTGAATTGTACACTTTTCAGTATAATAGGAGGGTAATCTTTTTTTTAGTTTAAAAATCTCATCATTTCTGTTTTCGATGAATTAATCTACGTCGGCATACCAAATGTCCGATTTTCAATTACCAAAAAACCATAAGGATTCCTAGGCTACTACGGAACCCGAAAAAAAAAAAAAAACAATATCGACGGCAATACCAGGAATGAGAAAAAAATGTATTACATTGGCAATAAATATTTCTTCCTACATTTTTGGTTCAAGTTTCGATTACGCCCGATCCTTTTAAAACTGTCTTATCGAAGAACGGAATAAACATGCGATTGACATATATTTTCGAATTTGAATATGATTCAATGGATTTCGAAAAAATATTTTTAAAAATTTTGTTTTAACTACCGGATATTCTTGGCTGTGGCTATCGCAAAAAGTTTTCTTCCCTCATTTTCGAACTTCAACAGATTTTTGTTCCGCAAAACAAAAATACATGGTAGATTCCCAATAGAATTCCATCATTCGTCATCTTTTTAGAATCTCGCGGTAAAATTTAGTGAAGACAAGTTTTTGAAATGGAATTTTTTTTTCTGAATGCAGCAAATTCGTTGCAACAACAGTAAAAATAGTTAAAAAATCGAAAATTTGAAATTATAAAAATAATAATAATAATAATGAAATTTTTCAATCATTATTCATATCATTACCAATTACTTATTACTATTAATCATATTACTAATTATTTATATCACTATTTATATTATATTATTATTTATATTATATTTAGATTATTCGAAAATCATTTCCACCTCAAATCTCCGCCTCGAGAAGGTTTTAGATTTTCTGGGATGCATTTGTGCTGGGCATAATTGATAAGACCGATAATGGGATTGCCACGTTCGTTCATCGGTAATGGTCGAATGAAAAATCTCATCTGCATTTGATAAACGATGGTGGAGGATTCTCAACGTGGCCCGGACGTATCGAGGGCACACGTCAGTTCAAGCTGCGTGGTAACTAAACACGGGCTTCGGACGTTTTATCGTCTCACCGTTGTGCGTGCAGGCGGCGATGGCGATCCCACGTGTGGCCGGGCAATGATGACATTAGTGGCTGCATAATATATCCATTGCGTCATCCACGCCTTGTGCGAATCAGGGCTCTGAATCGATTGCATCGTTAAATATGCACCCGAAGTTCGATAACGCGTAAAATCACCAAAAACATGGATCGATTGAACGATTCCCATAAATCATAAGAATCCGATTGTCATTCTCATTGCTTTATACCTAAACACAATTTTTTTTACTATATAACCAAAAACATTATTTTCCAGGTGGATGAAGATAATTATTTCGGAATAAAAATTAAATTAAATAGTTGAAAAAAAAAAAAAATAATATTTTATTTCTTCAAATTTTTATTAACAAACATTTTTTTTTCTCAATATTAACATTATTTTTTTATATTTCTAAAACGATGTTTTTAGACAGAGTCATCACGATAACTCAGTTAGTTTTTAATATTTTTGAATTTTTCTTTTAAATCCTGATAATTTTTCTCTTTATTATTCTGACGAGAGGTTTTTTCAATTTGTTGATTAAATAATTGTTTATAAATTTTTAAACACTGATTTTGTTTATTATTTATACCAAAGTTTATAATACTGTAATTCCTTTATTTCTGAAAAAAAATTCCCTCCGTTAGACAATTATTGCTACATTAGTTTTTGTTTTTGCAGATTGGACAATTTTTGGTAAAGTCATAATGTCGACCATGATTTTCATCAGTAGTCCATTTATACCCGTAAAAAATAATGTTAATATTTTTAAAAAAATGTTTCCGATACTTGAAAAGTTAATAAAAAATGTGAAATTATGAATTGAATGTTTTCTCCCCATATAACCTTTATAACAATTTTTCAAGTTAACTCCGTTTTTAGGGTGCGCAGGGGTCTGTGAGCCCTTAAATTTTGTCGATTCAATTCCCAACGTTACTCAACCAAGAAAATCGCCCAATCATATACTAAAAAAGAAAAAAATCTGTTGATAAGAAAATTACCAACACGTTAGCAGAATCGTGATATAAGGTGGGTCATTGGCTAGTTTTTTTTTCAAATAACATGACTCAACGCGCTTACCGCCAGTCCAGTGGTACAGTCTCATCCAAAACCTTGGCGGGCCGCTGAGATTTCGGTGCTAGCTTTCGGTGCTAGCTTCAGCGTCATTATATTTCAAAACCTGACAACTTTTTCGCGTTCAAAAAAGTGACGAGAACACTGCCTTATATCTCCGCAGTACGAAACGGATCTTTACCGTCGAACAACATTTCGAAATACCTACTCAAATCTTATTTCCGGTTGCGGATCGAAGTTCCGAATATTTGATCTTCCGACGGGTCAATAAATCGAATTAAAATGCTCCGAAAATAAATGTACCGCATCGGCAAAGCTCCAAATGACAATATCCAGAAAACGTACATATATCTATACGTATACGTATGTATATACTATATATAGGATATATAGGTATAGGGCCGTAGCTCGGTCAACCTCGAGAAGATAGCAGCCATCATCCATACCGATTTGGTACGTTTATTTTCGACGCATGTTAATTCGACTTATTGACCTGGTGGAACATTGAATATTCGGTACTTCGATCCGCACCCTTATTTTTAAAATGAATGCTGGATTGCGAAAACGGTGCAATAATCGTGTTACAATCGTGTGGACCATCGTCGTTGGGTCATCGTTAAAGATCGACGTTATGCCGACAATCCAGCAACTATTCAAGCTCTCAAGCACAATATTTCGTCGACCGATACGTGAAATGCAGCTCCGTACAATCGAAAACTCACTGCAAAATTAAGTTGACAGTTTGGACGACTGCCAAGCCAGCCAACGCAGTCGTTGCAATGAAATTATATTCCATAACTAATCGGTTATGGAAGTTTTATCTCCTTTCAACAAATCAAAAAACTGTGAAAAGTATCGAACGTTGCTTATCTTCTATCAATTTTAAAAAAAACCAGCAGATGGCTCACTTTATACAATATAATTCGATCACTTGAAAATTAACAACTTTTTTAAAATCTAGAGTACTCGTAATCAAAAGAACATCCTGTACGTTTATACCGGTTTTTAACTCCCGGCTGAAAACGGGAGTTATTACTCCCCCCTTTTTCCATTGATATGTGAGATCAAAGAATCAGGGTGAGTCGGATAACAGAAAAAAAATGAAGCCTCTCCGTGACGTTTTTATTGACGGGAGAAGGGTCGATCGCATTCCACCGTCGTGTCTCGAACGTTTAAGGACCGAGTCGACGCAGCGAGCATCGTTTTATGCTGCCTCCGTCGTAGTTATGGCTGTCGGTTACCGACTCAAGCCTCGTACAACCGCAACCGCGTCGGTGCTGAACCCTCTTCGTAGCTGATCTCTCCTTTCCTCTTGTTTCTCGGATATTTTGCTTCACCCTCGGTTTATATTGCCTCGCGTATGTTCGCCACTCCGTCTTGAGAAACAGATGCTCGCCTGGACGGTATCGCGGGTTTTAACCCATGTTTGGAAACTCGTGTGCACCTTTTCCCACTATCTTTTCCTGTCTCTCTCTCTTTCTCTCTCTCTCTCTCTCTCTCTCTCTCTCTCTCTCTCTCTCTCTCTCTCTCTCTCTCTCTCTCTCTCTCTCTCTCGCTCTCTTTCTCTCTCTCTCTCTCTCTCTCTCTCTATAGTATTATACCATCGTTATTTCTTACATATTTTACCGATATTATCATTTCTATTGTCAGCTTATATACATAAGTATTTTTTATTATTCTTTGTCATTTTATATGGACTAAGTATTTTTTGTTATTCTGTGTCATTTTATATAGATTAAGTATTTTTTGTTATTCTTTGTGATTTTATATAGATTAAGTATTTTTTGTTATTCTTTAGCACCTTGTTACCCAAAAGTATTTACTAGGGCATAAATAAAAACAATCAATCAATCAATCAATCTCTCTCTCTCTCTCTCTCTCTCTCTCTCTCTCTCTCTCTCTCTCTCTCTCTCTCTCTCTCTCTCTTTCTTACTCCCCATTTTTCTTCTTGTTTTCCTCAACATTTTCGCGGCACATGGAAAATCTGGCCTCCACCGCATTTATTACAAACCCGTCTCATGTCGCCGTCACCCAAATTTTTCCATTGCTTTTATTCAATTTTAAGAATTTTTTACTTTATCTTACTTAATCGTAACAAACATTTATAAAGGAAATAATAATAACGAACGGATGAATTAATAAATAACTGGAGTAGTAATGATGTTTGATAATTCATAAATAATTCATTTTTAAATCATTGTTTTGTTCTGATTTATGTTTTATTCTAACGACACGGTCATTAATTTGGGGGAAATTAGAGTTTTGTTTATAGTATTCGACTTGGAGCCAGGAGCAACACGAATATTATCTTTCATTAAAACGAATGTTATCAATCGATCAGATAGTTTGAGTAATTATTTGGAAGATTTTAATCTATTTTGTTTCCGGCAATTTACCTATTTTACTCATAAGCGTCTCGAGCGCTCGAAATATCACTAAATCTTACAATAAAATCCGAATCGCAATGTTAATAACCCTAAACTACTAAAATATGCTTCTAAGGATGAATTCGATACGAATGACCTACTTCGGAAGCAATTAGGCAATATCCACGTTTCAAGAATAAATAACGCAACGGTAAGAAAATATTTTTTCGACGTTTTTAAGCAGGCAAATCAAATCGTTCGTCACGCCGGTTTCTTTTTCATGAGCGTCGCTGGTGGGATTCTTTTTTCCAGGGAGCTTCACGCTCGTGATTCGACAAAACGATTAAATCAAGACTCGCTTCCTTCGTCGACGTCGATTACGTAGTCTTAGTTTAAAATTAATCCAGCACTGTACACTCGATATTGCACCTCATCTTCCCTACGTTACTGCATCGCCCGTGATGCATCTTAATTGTCACAGACGGCTTGGCGCACGCAGGCCATTAAACTCCCTCTCAAACTCACCTTCTGGAACTGAAAAATAACAGTTACCACATGCAATTGCTTCTTCATTAACAATTCAGCGAAAAGAAGAAAAAAACAGCCAAGTTTTTTCGATCAATGGAAATTTCAACATAAAATACATTAGAAAAATTTAAATAATCAATTGAAGCCAATTCAAAATCGTCATAAATTAATTGATTGATTGATTATTTGGAATTTATTTACATTTCGCAGTGAAAAAAAATAACAATGAGTGTAAAAATAAAAAATTTAGATAATCAAAATATTTTAACAATCCATTCAATAAACTATTTATTAAATGAAATGATCAACTTTTTCGATTCATTTGGATTTTTAATTTTGATTTAAAAAATCGTTTTTCTTTTACCAAACAATAAACAAACTTGATTGACATCCACACATCCATATATCCACATATGGACGATTCTTTTTCAACTAGGCCACTTTTTTTTTTCAACCCCCAATTTTTTTCATAATCCGCCAGTTTGAAATATTGGTCAAAAGGAACGTCTTTGATTTTTTTTAGATTTTTTTAGGCGTCCGTTCAGAATTTTCAATTTTTCATTACGAACACATTACCTCAAAAAATATTCGTCGAACAAAGAAAAACATAAGGATAAAAACTTTTTTATTTTTTCCGCTTTATCGAAAGAAATCAAAATGATAATTTTTTTGGACTGAGAAAATTAAAATTTGGCAAATAAATGAGAAAAACATTTTTTCTAACCAAATAATACACCTTCGATTTCGGTGCAAATTCTACAGGATGTCTGTCATTTGGTAAAGTGTGTGTGTGAATTTTTCCAGAATGGTAGCTGCAATGGTTACGATAAAAAAAAAAAAAAACCGTGCGAAATGATTTATGATTTATGAGATCTATGAGATTTCGCAGGGTTTTTATTTTTTTTCATCGTAACCATTGCAGGTACCATTCTGGAAAAATTCACACACACACTTTACCGAATGACAGACATCCTGTGCAATTTTTACCGAAATCGAAGGTGTGTGTTATTCGGTTAAAAAAATGTTTTTCTCATTTATTTGACATTTTAATTTTCTCAGTCCAAAAAAATAATAATTTCGATTATTTTCGATAAAGCGGAAAAAATAAAAAAGTTTTTAGCCTTATGTTTTTTTTGTTCGATGAATGTTTTTTGAGGTAAAGTGTTCGTAATGAAAAATTGAAAATTCTGAACGGACGCCTAAAAAAATCTAAAAAAAATCGAGGACGTTCCTTTTGACTAATATTTCAAACTGGCAGATTATGAAAAAAATTAGGGGTTAAAAAAAAAAGTGGCCCAGTTGAAAAAGAATCGTCCACATCTGAATTGTTTTTTTTGTGAATCTTTATCTATATTTCCAAAATGATGCGTCGTAATTTCCAAGGTTGACAAAGAGGGTCCTCAAAACCTATTCAGAAATGCATTGGTCAAAAGGATTTCGCAACGTTTCATCTCCAAGCCAGGCTTTCGAGTCGAAAAAGCTCTGGGGTTCAAAAAGCCGGAAGCTGCCGGAGAATAACCCTATTTTCCGTGAGAGTCTGGACGTTTAATTGAAGAAGATGGTCTCCTCCATCCCCTTTTAGTATTCGTTACATTATACGATATCTCATTCACGGTCCGGAATGACAAGACTACGCGCAACGAAGGATTCTCCCTTTGGATCGTTTTATTGTCGCAATTAAGACGCCAGACGTCGCTCTTGGCACGCCCGCCATATTTAATCCAATTATCGTCGTCTGGGACTCGGTTTCTTCTCGCCTCACCAGCGTCAGTCGTCTCCTTTTTTTCCATCATGCCGCCGCTTCAAAACTACTCGTTTATGAATTTGAGGCGAAAAAATTCAATCTAAACCAAATGTTAGCCTCTTGACGTCGTGAAAATATTAGCAAACAATTTTTTGTTCGTAACGTGAGAGACTAGAAAGAAGAACGCATGGTTTGCAATTTTTTTCAGAACTATTCAGTTTAATATTTTATATTTTTGTACAATATAATTTTGATTCATTCTTGAGTCTCCGAACGAAATAAAAATCAAAATGTTTGCGAAATAATTTTGTTAAAACTAAAAAAAAAGTCCTAGCTTACTGTCAATTCGCTTCAATTTTACTGGAAGGCATCGGAAATGCTCTAATTTGATTAATTAGAAATTCTGTTACAAAAGATAAATAAGAATTATTTTTAAAAATGAAGAAAGAATAACCTAAAATTAATAATTTCTATTCCAAAGTTCTATTTTTAAAAATAAAGATAATATACTGCAATTCTTCAAATTCTTGTTTTGATTCCGGGATAATTTCGGGGAAATTGGAAGATTACATTTTTCCCATTCCACCTGCGTTGTGCCATAAATTTGTAGCACATGCAGTTTCCGCATCATGACGGTACTGAATTCCATGAGCATTGAAATACGACGGAAGATCGAGGAGCAACAAACATTCTTCTACGTCTTTATCTTCGATCAATACCGCTCGACGCCGATGCTTGGAATGAGTTATCCGAGATACGAGCGATCTCTCGAGGCCGTAACCCAGTTTCGAACTTTCCTCCTCGTCGCTTCTAGCCTTTGAACATCTCGTTTTTCTTCGTCTCGCGCGTCCACGAAAACTGCTGATATCGCGCGAAAACGTGTATCGTATGGGGTTTCGTACCACGTGAGTTGTAACCATGCGGAAAGGCTTTTTGCGATCGTACGACGAGCGTTTAGAGTCCATCAGCAGCACGTTTCTCATCTCAACATTGTATAGAAACGCTTATCCGTGTCTTCTAAGAACTCTCTCAACGTGCGATAACATCTTTGCTTTTGATTTTCGTTTTTTTTCCCCACCTTTTTTTTATTCTACGTTTCGGGAGATACGAACACATTTGCTAGAATTTATAATTTGATTACTTTCAGTTTAAATTAATTTGATTCATTGATTTTATTACTTTAAGATTCAATTTATCAAATTTTCTAATTTCATTTATTTAATATCGTCATTTTATCAAATTTTAGTTGAAATATATTTGTATGTTTTTATATTTGGTGGCAAATGAAAATTCTTGAGAAAGCAGAATGTATAATTGCTGATCAGAGTAAATTTTAAGTATCGACGAAAAAATTCAGATGTCTTAAATAATAAATTTAATAGACACGATTTTGTTGACGTTCGAGATATTTCATTTTTTAATATTTTTCTTTTCTCATTTCTCTTATAAGATGGAATAAGCTTATTGCCGTTTTTATAATGCACCGTTCAGTGAATTTGCATGATATATCAAAAGGTAATTTCGCAATGTGGTGGCCCTCTTGAATTTGTGAGTATCGCAGGGTCACGTTCGCGATCCCGAAGGACTCGTCGAGACTTTCGAGTCATTGCTCTGACATCCGGTTTCCTCTTTGCTCACTTCTCTCTAACGCTGCTTCTAGCCAACCGTGCTGAGACGGTAAAAGACTCAAACGCGAACGAACGAAAATTATTCCTTTTATAGAAGACAGTTAAGATCAACGGAAATAAGCAGGAATAATTTAAGAATTTCGAGAGAATTTGATAAACCACGGTCACTAGCTACACCAACTTTTTAATTATTTATATATAAGTTTTTATAGATATATAGATATTTATATGTTAGTAATTCTTATGTGAATATCCGGATTAGCCGACGTTGCTTCATAACAATGGATTTTTTAAATTATTTTTTATTTAAAAAACTAATCTTTCGAAAATAATCGAGAAATCGATTTTTCGCAAGATAGATTTTATTTTTATTTTCTTTTTTTCAGATAAGAAACCATTATCATATTTTTCAATTTTGAAAATAAACTCGAATTATTTCACAATTTAAAAAATACAAAATATTATAGAAGACGAGTGCTATTTCACTTTTATGAAGAAAGTATCCGCAATTTCGAAAAAGTATGTGGGGGAAAAATTTCATTCAGTTAAAAATTGGCAAAAGAGCCGTCAACCTCTTGAAAAAAATGGGGCAGAAGGGGAGGGGTCGAAAAATCTATGAAAAAACTGTGAGGTCGCAGGATCCAAAAGATACAAAAAAAAATATATATCGACCACACCGGGCAAAAGAAGGGTTTCAATCAGGCGATTTTGTGCGTTTATCCCCATATACATTCGTGCACACTGATTAATTTTTACAAAATCTTTTTTTTAAATAAGAAAAAACGATTATTCAAGAATCGTTATGCCTACTATTACTTTCTATAAATGCCCTAACACGACTTAGAAATATCCTGGAAATGGTCCTTATGTGTCCTTGAACTTCGTACGAACTTTTTACTGAATATCATGATTTACTTCAATAGTTAGTTACGATTTGAAGGTGATGTACTACATCTACCAATGCAATATGCTACAATATCATAAAAAAGTGAACGACGGTTTCTTTCCACCGCCTTAAGTGCGAGATATTGAAAAAATCGACAAAACGTGAACTTTATTTTTTCATGATTTATCCATCGACAATGTGATAGTCCAATCAAACTCAAAGCCTCGTTGATACATTCAAGAAGCCCTTTTCAAAAATAAATAATAGTCAATTGTTTAGATTGTTGATCGTTCTTATCACGAATGTAGAATGAACGTAAAATGCAATAACGTCTCCATCGTAACTTTCGTTCTATCTTCCCCCGTTTACGAGTTATAATCGAAAGACGAAAAATCCCTCAATTTTCAGGGGTGGTTATTTCCCTTCACCCCCTAAATGTTCGAATCCACCGAAAAACAAATACGTTTCGAATATTTAAACCGGCTTTACAATCGTGCAACGTTTGATCGAAATCAGAGATGGACACCACGCGTGGTTTCCTCATGAGTTAACATACAGTGCGAGATAGCGATAGCGCCAAAATTCCTTTCGCTGGCACTTAAACATTCTAGATTATTGAATAGAGACATTTAAGAAAAAATCGATGGTAGCCGTTCGTGCGTTTTAGACAGTTTTAGGCCTCCCTGCTGCTGTAGCTTCCCTCGCAACTTGAAATAGGGCACCCGAGTCGAAATTTTCATCTTCGTTTCAACTTATTTCAACATCATTTTGAGGATTAAGGATGTTGAAAGTCGGATGAAATTATAAGCGATTCTTATGCGCGTTTCAACTTCACTTTACCTTAAAAAACTGCAGTTATTTTCCGTTTTACGAGATTCGATGGTGAAACGAAGTTGAAATTAATTTCACTTTCATTTCGCCTTATTTCAATTTCCTTTCTACAATACACTATTATCATTATTATTCGCTGTGTGAGGTTTGACAACCTGCCACCTTATCTTCATTTTTTTATCCTATTACGTTTTGACCCTTTGATTCGAGGCCACTTCAGATACGAACGAAACTTAATCAAATAATAAAAAAAGATACGGTCGTCCGTCGCCAAAACTCACGCAGTAAATAATTGATGGCGGTCGAAGCAACCGAACACAATTATTATCATTATTGGTTCTGTATTATTCATTATTATTGATTCTGGATTAATTATAATCTACAAATTAAAATGGATTTTTATTGATTTATAAAGGGCGGAAAAATAACGAAAGTAAAGATTTCATCCTCATTCGGAAGACGAAACGAAGGTAGAATAACGAAAGAAAAATATCACCCTT
Source organism: Sussaba pulchella (assembly GCA_963971145.1). Lineage (NCBI taxonomy): Eukaryota > Metazoa > Arthropoda > Insecta > Hymenoptera > Ichneumonidae > Sussaba > Sussaba pulchella. Next base: position 5,856,931 of record OZ020165.1, on the reverse strand, counting down.
ACCCGGAAGTTGAAACGAAGTTGAAAAAGATTTCGACATCACATTGAGGTTGAAACGATGGTGAAAACAGTTTCGACCTCACATTGAAGGTGAAACGAAGATGAAAACCGTTTCGACCTTACATTGAGGTTGAAACGGAGATGAAAAAAATATTTCAACCTCATTTCACCTTCCAATTCGGGAACATACGGTAAAATAAGTTGAAATGTAGGGTGAAAATTTCGACTCGGGCAGCCAGAGGGGCTTGGCTACATACTATAGGTCCGAAGGGAGGACACGAACTACCGTTGTTCAGTATATTACGGGCACTGTCATGAATACTTATTAATTAATAAATTTGTAGAAGTTATCCGGAGCACCCGGGTGCCCTATATGTGATAGACGACTCTGGAGGATTTAACGTCATCTTATTTTTACTTTCGGATCTCGGAAAATCCCCTAAGACATATTTCTCGACAGTAAACAAGGTCAATTGCGTCAATTGTGGTGGCCTCGACGAAACTCTCACGGAAACCGAAAATTTTGTCAAAGCCACCCCTTCTGCTGTGCCCAAAAGGGTATCCGGGTATTCTTATATTGACGTAAAAGTTAAAACATTAACGAAATAATCCGATAAATAACCAATTAGGTTAGCTACTTAATTTAAAATAAATCATTTCATCTACTTTAAAAATCCATAAATACGTTCTGCGCTCAAAAAAAATAATTCAAATATCGTTTTTCCTTTCAAAAACGGAAATCAACCGTTTTTTCGCGTTAATTTCCCAACGATTTATCAATTCTCTAATCAACAAGTGCATTGGTAAAACGAAAGCTCTACCAATCCGCTAAATAGAATTTCTCCACGGAATGAATCAATTTCTCAAATTAATTCGTTCCAACAAACTATTCATTCCGCATTCAGAAATTTTCGTTCGAGCGTGTTTCATCGGTGAAAATTCGTGCCACACGAGGAGTTTCGATCAAAATCGTAGTCGGTTATTAATTCCACCGAGTTCTAATTAAAACACACATTACGTAAGAGCCAGGACAGAAAATCGTTCACCCGCCATACAATCCAATTCTCGTCGGTTTTCCATTAAGCGCAATAATCTGCTTACGAAACAACGAAACAATGACGACGTTCGGTTGACGTGGACGTTGAGCTTCATTCTTCGGTTCCCACGAATGGATTCGACCGAGAGACTATTACCGTTACAACGAGGAAAAAAAAAAAAAATCACTTCCACCTTGTTTCGCATATTTCCGCTGTGCTCTCTCGAACACATTGTTCGAATAAAGTTTATTAGCCGATAAAATGTAAACGCCGAAAATACGTTTTTGTCGTTTCGCTTGATTCGCAAATTCTAAACATTTCAAAAATAAGAATTTTTCTTCGATTGTGCTAATTTGTTTCCAAGTTGGAAATTTATTTCGCTCGAATTTTAACGATCGATATTTCGACTCTATTTACATTAAAATACGAGAGAAATAATAAACCAGTTGTTCCTCGTGTTATCTCAAATCCACAATGAAAGAATATATCGTTTTTTTTTAATTTTCATTTCAACTCATTTGTTAACTGGATGAGCATTTGTGGAACTGTCTGTAGACGTAAATTCAACGAAACAAGCGCGGGTAATTTGAGCTACTATCTCCATTCAGACGCATGGCTCACACATCCTTGTTAGCCTGATCAGAGCGAGTTTGCATTTGTTACCCACCATCATTGCGTGAGCCCGCGTACGGACTCTCTTTCGAGAATTATTATTGGCCAGCAGGTGTGACACGCATGTCGTTTAATTCTATTAAATCAGTTCATTGAAAAAGAAAAAAAAGGAAATATTGATTGTATCAATGGCTAATCGGTACAAGCCGGAGAGCAAAAAAGTGTGACGGATGAATATTTTTATTCGGTATTTTCATCTCTTAACAAATTTGAGTCTAGGGATGAGAAGTAGCGAATAATAATAATGATAATAAGAATTAACCGCATAAATTAATAATAATAATAATAATAATAATAATAATAATAATAATAATAATAATAATAATAATAATAATAATAATAATAATAATAATAATAATAATAATAATAATAATAATAATAATAATAATAATAATAATAATAATAATAATAATAATAATAATAATAATAATAATAATAATAATAATAATAATAATAATAATAATAATAATAATAATAATAATAATAATAATAATAAATAAATACAATAGATAAATTAATAATAATAATAATGATTATAATATAATATAATTATTATTATCATAATAATATAAAAATACCTAATAATAATTTTATTGATTTATTAATTTCTCTCGTTTATTTTTATTATCATCATTATTAGTCGTTACTTGTCATCCTTAGATAAAATTTGTTGAGGGATAAAAGTACCGAATGAAAATATTAATTGGTTACGCTTTTTCCTCTCCGGTTTGTACCGATTAGCCATTGATTCAATTAATATTACCTTTTATCACTATTATTATTATTAAGTAATATTAGTTATTTTTTTTAGTAGAAATAATAATAATATCAATAATATGAATATAGGAAATAATAATACTAAGATAATTTATAATAATAATACTAATAAATAAATAAATAAATAAATAATAATAATAATAATAATATAATATAATTGTATAATATATATATAATAATTATTATTATTATTATCATTATTATTATTATTATTTCTACTTCTTTTGCGAGCCCCGATACATTCGATCCAATGGAAATAATTGTCGTTTTTTTTTACATTTTCAATGTTTGGATATATCGAGTTGTTATTTATTCTGTTTAAAAAGTAATCGATACTCGTTTCTCAGTGATTTATTCAACCATAAATATGATTGTTGCATGATTTATAACAGGATTCGACATCGATAAGGCCTCTTTCGTCCGGTACGTACATCAGAGCGAGCCTGTAATGCCGGACTCGGGGAAGCCGGCAGCAACTCCCCTGTGTTACGTGCCCAACGGCCGATGCTCGCTTAATCGGTAGAGACAAGGAAGACACCGCGGCAGCAGCATTAAAACCGGCGAGCCACAACTTTTCCTGGTCCTCCGGTTGCTGTCTCGAACGAAAAAATCGACTCTACTTCCGCGAGATTAATAGCCGAGGCTCGGTAAGTCAAACGCCTATTCGTTTATGTACATCCAACGTTATCCGATACTCCAATTCACGACGGTCTAATCCCATTACATCGACGAAAATCGATACAAAACGTTCTACTTATTCGATTCGTCCGATTCAGTTGCATTCTATTTTCTGTACTTTTCACGCCATTCATTTTCATTCGTTCGATCTTCGAGCAATATTGTTGAGCGATTACATATCATTCGTATTTCTGGAGTAAATCTGTTTTTATTCCTTTAGGAAATTTGATTGAGCATTATTTTTACGAACATCAAATATTTCAACCAAAATTAATTATTGTTTCGGTAACTTTTGTATAGGATAACAAAAATGTTGTGAGGTATTCGGTGACATTTTCGTGCTCGTGTCGCCGTAGTTTTCTGGCTTCGGTACGAATCGAATGGCTTTCGACCCCTTCACCTTCGTTCTTTCGTTTTTTTTTTTCGCCTCATCGCGCACTCACCCTTCACGCACTCGTGCCACGCGTGAAACTGACGTTACACAGAGGGATTCCTTTTTACTTTCGTCATTCCCATTTGTACGAACAAAAAAAACGTAAGAAATAATGACGATGCAAATACTGAAGTTGCCATTGAGATAAAGTAGTTTAGCGCGTAACCGATGCATAATGGCCGATCTTTTACCACCCTCGTACCAAGTCCGCAACTATTCGACCACGACGTCATTAATCTCTCGATTTTACCAATTAATAACTAATTCCAAGTGTTTTTTTCCATCCATCCTTATCACCTTTTTGAACTGCCTGAAAAGTCATTATTATTTACCGACCCGTAGTTAATTCAACTTAAACGACGAGTGCTGGAAGAAAAATAGTACATTGTGTATCGAGGGCGGAAAGTAGGCGATTCCGCCGAGTGTGAAGTTGCCACCTGAGGGAAAATCGCCTTTCGTCCGTGGTGGACACCATACTTTTTGTCCTACCCTTGTTGAAAACAAGAAGTTTCAAGGGGGTGAAGCCCCCGTGACTGTACCAATCGCAACTTTTGATTTTGTATGAACAAGAAGGAAAGCAAACATAAAATTCTTTATTTTATCGAAAAATTTATTTAGTATTCTCTTCTGAAATAAAATGAAAGGATTTTTCACACCGGTGACGTAAATTTAAATTACAATTATACACTCGGATATTTTCCGCCCGGCAGTAGCGGGCGGAAAAGAACTTTATGACACGCCGTGCGTAAGATGCGATTTTTCCGCTCACTTCGCTCGCGTCAAATCGCATTTACACACCTCGTGCAATAAAAATGTATACTATACTCGTGCGAAAAACCTTTTCTTGACTCGTGTGATTGCAGCACTCGCCTTCGGCTCGTGCTACAAACTCACATTCGTCAGAAAAAATATTTTCGCCCTTGTATCGTAATATACTATTACCGCCCGCTGGCGGAGTGCGCTGGGAACGGCCACTTTCCGCCGGTAGCACATGCGCGAAACGGAGCGTTTTCAATGGCGGTCGGACACGAAATAATATTTCGAACGCGTAATACTTTTGATTTTTGCGACCAACCCTATATTGGTCACCATTTGCGACCGAACGAATTGGTCATCTTATGAGGGAGATGGAGAAGCAATGCTTTTCAGACATGAGTCGAGCGTTGCCATATTGCTCGACTCCTATAGCGCGCACATGAAGAAAATCACTAAAGAGCGAAGGAATTTTCCCCCGAGCGTGGCAACGTCGCCAGACAAATAACCAATAACGAACCTGATCACCCCGTGAGGGAATCGTCGTATTTCGGCATTTCTTCGATCTGTTTAATTTTTATTCTCCCATCCCGATCGTTTAATTCCACTCGCGAGAATTATAATTAATTTCTAAATGCTTCAAAGGACAAACTCTAAATTATATTTAAAGAAAACTGCTAATAATTTGCGAGTAAAAAAATGATGCACGCTAGGGATACCCTCATATGGTAACCAATCGAGGGTTATTAGTGTGCTTCAATTGCAACAATTTTTTTAATACATACTCAGAGTTTGTCAACCATGTGATTATACTTAAATCGATAATAGGGTAGTGTGGGGAGAGTTGTAGCATTTTTCGCTAAAATCAAAATATCTCGCGATTCACTGAGTATATTCGCTATCGCTTCATAGCATATTGTTCATTGGTTATTCCACTATTATCGTGAATTTTTACAAATTTTAATAACTCGACAATTGAAAGTTATTCAACTTTGTTTTGTCTCGTGCGTAGTGTTATTTTTTACCCCGCATTGGGGTCAAAAGTAACAGCGCTGGGGCAAGTTGTAACATTTTATTATAGAGGGATCTTCGTCTAGAGAAACGTATTACAATTTATGTTTCAGTCGGGGAAAAACTTCTACATTCCAGATCCATAGGTTTATTTGTTACACCACTCATACTTCTTTAAAGAGATAGCGGAAATCAAATAATAATTATTTTTTGAAAATTAAATCTGTCATATGGTGAAAAAAAAAAAATCTTTTATATCTTATAATGCATTCGTTAATCGCAATATTTGAAGTTTAATCAACGAAACAAATCTTTAATCATATTGTCATTGATAACCGACTGCTGACCGATTTATTCTTTTCGTTGACCGATTTCAGACCTCTTTTATAAAGGTTAACAGGCTTCTCTCCACAGTTATTTTTTCTTGCAAAGTTTCACATTCTCGAAGAACAAAATAAATACCACAACCAAGCCTACTTCACATAAGGCTACCCCAAATAATCGGTTGGGGAAAGATTCAACAGTGTTACAATTCATCCCAAACGAGTGTTACATTTGACCCCAAATTTTCTATCTGGTGTTTATTGAAAAATACATAATCAAATACATCAATAAGCCGGAAACTTGCTACAAAAATAATCTGTAGACGGATGACAATCGAAAATAAGCTACAATCAAAAGAAAATAAGTAAAGTATTGAGTGCAGTCAAAAAATACAACGTAATAAATCTACACTCCGTACGCCTACTTAAGGTGAGTAAATTTACCAAGAATTACGTGTAAATTGGCAAATATTCTGCAGTACTTCACGCCTAAACGGTTGAACGGAATTCAATGAAACTTGGTGGATCTATATAAAATCGATCGAGGACCAACCTTCATCTCATGTTTTTCCCAAAAGAATTTCAGATAAAGATTTCTTCATTCTAAATAAATCCGCGCAATTTGTTCGCGATTTTGAGAAAAACATGAGATATAGGTTGGTTCTTGATCGATTCTACATAGATCCACCAAAATTTATTGAATTCCGTTCAGCCGTTCAAGCGCGAAGCCCTGCTGAATATTTGCCGATTTACACGTAATTCTTCGTAAATCAACTTACCAACGGTGATAAATAACTTAACTATTCAACGCAACGATAACATAACCGCACACGGTGCTGTCGTAGTTGCGACTCGTGTAAAGTCGAAGTGCGCGGACGTCTAAACCCCATTATCGCGCTGGAACCATTAATGGAGGAAGAAACGTTCCTCCATTTCGAAGGTATACGCACTGTTAAAACCTACCCCTGTTACTGCTGGCCTCAGTCTCCCTTACAGCCATGTTTCTCAGTCAAGTGTGCTCCATTATCCCCTTTTTTCGCTCCTGACGAGGTGACTGGACCGAGTCGTTGCCTCGTCGTTGCATCCCCGCAAGAATTATAAATACACGTTCATTATTACCCCGCCATTGATACCAGGTCACTAGCTGCTTGCTCTCCCTCCTCCCCGCTCTCACACTTCCGACGTCATATTCACCTTTCTATCACGCTACGCAATGTCATTCATCGCTTATAAATCTCGATAAATAATTAATTGATATAATACTTTATTTGTTGAAAAAATGTTAATCCCATACGCTGTAATTACTCCACCGTGTTATAATTATTATGGTTCGACAATGAATAATGTAGGTTCACAGTCGTAACCGCGATTCGTTGGCTGCTACCGATTCCAAGTGTCCTTGAATCAACCGGTCTTGCATCTGTATTACGCAACCCCGGTGCTCCAGATTGCGGCGTTGATAGTTATCGTATAGTTGATTATGAACTGTGCATACATTTATTGCGATAATAACTGTCATTTTATTCAACTACCGTTACACCTTGAATCACGAGCTCGTGATCAATCCACAACCCTCGAGCCTTGTTGCAAATTAAAAATACATGGAAAAAAATAAATAATGATAAATTGAATGATAAATTAAATAAATAAATAAACAAAATGAATAAATAAATAGATAGATAAAAAAATAAAATGATGAATAAATAGATGAATAAAAAAATAAAATGATGAATAAATGAATAAATAAATAGATAAATAAAAAAATAATATGATGAATAAATGAATAAATAAATGAAATAAATAAAAAAAGATAATGATGAATAAATAAATAAATAAATAAAATGATAAATAATTAAAATATAGCTATAACATCAATTAGGTCGACAATCGCCAAAGCTTCTAACAAGTAAAAATAACCCGGCCACGGTAATTTCTTCATGGAAAAATAAATTTGTAATGTCAAGAAATTTTTCTTTCTTTCCATTTGTGCAGAAAACTTTTTAATTAAAGTGGAAAAAATAAAATGTTTTATTGCTGAAAAAATGAATAAAACGAGTAATATTGTGCAGTAACCTTGAAAACGAGGTACGCGATTATCACCAGTGACGAAGAATGAGTCGTTTGGGTCTGGCGCTAACGCGACTCTTATCTTATCTGTTTTCGTTCGTCTTTCTTCGCTAATGGGTTTTTTCTAGTTCGCCGACGAAGTAAAAAGAAAAAGAAAACACCGAGCTTTGCTCTACACGCGAGCTATACGTGTTTTTCGAGGTTCGTAGACGTAAACCGTGTGATGCTTGAATCGTCAGTGGGTCGACAAGCAAGTGAGAATCAACGAGCGCGTGATAAGAATGTGGATGAAAGGAAAAAAAAACAGTAGATAGCTATCAATCACTTTCCGTAGAATTTCGAGGAATTTGGTTTCGAATCGAAATTTGTGAGTCACTTGATAAGAATCTTTTCAAACTGTGAATCGAGAATTGGGGGAAAAAAAAAATTACCGAATCGAAAGGAAAAATTGCGAACAGCGTTGTAGAAATGTCATTGAAAAGAATATTTAATAAAAAATAAACTTTTGCCGAGTGTCACAAAATAATTCTTAGACGAGTAATGATAGAGTTACGGCGATCTTGAGAGATTTCTTTCGTCGAACTGCCTCGAATGGTCGCAAACAGCGTCATCGAAATTGTATTAAAACTAGATTTATTAAAAAATATATTTTCGGTAAATGTCGTAAAATGATTATTAGACGAGTGACGACAGAATTTCACGGAAACGTAATCGATTTTTGCTTTCGACCATTCAATCTTTATCCTTGAATAAGCTACGACATGAATTAAGCTGCGACGATGGAAAATTGCGAAAATGCGATTTTCCGACCGCCGATGCTTCGACGGGTCAATATCTAGATGAATCGAGATTCCGAAAATTGGAACATTGGCGGTTCAAAGCTTTCACAGGCACCAATCGGGGGACTGAATAGAATAAGTTGCCCTGGGCTAAGAAAAAGTGAAGATATAGTCAAAATTTATCTCTTTGCATTATACCTATTAGGGTGGTTCTTATTTGGGTCATTTTTGAAATGTGATTGAAGAGTGGTGTCAATCAATGGCAAAAAAAAAAAATGTTAAGCCTAGTTTGAACCTCTTAGTCCAACTCCTTCGCCGTCCGAGAAGCAGGTAAAGTTTCCCGTTTAAAATACACGCAATTTTTCTCCATCCCGGTAATTATATTAGAGGGAGGACTAATTATTCTTGAAAAATTCCAATACCATATGGAATTCACGGGTATAAACCCTATTTTCCGGAAAAAAATATGACACATGGGTAATTTCATGCCACATTTACGCGCACCTTCGCACCGGTCCCTGACGATCATCCTGCAATTTATTGGAATAATTCTGAAATAAATAGAATATTTGAAAGTTACAGGACCCTACATTGATTGTGATCGTTCGGGAAGGTTGAATTGAATGTTTTATGTCAATTTTGTCCCACTTGGCTCAGGTTTTATGCAGATTCATCAATTTTTCATTTAAAAAAGAGTGAAAAATATAAAAATGGCCCATTCATGTGTTATATTTTTTTCCTGAAAGTAGGGTTTATACCCGTGAATTCCATATAGTATTTTATTTTTTCAAGAATAATTAGTCCTCCCACAAATATAATTACCGGGATGGAGAAAAATTGCGTGTATTTTAAACGGAAAACTTCACGTGCTTCTTGGACGATGAAGGAGTTGGACTAAGAGGTTCAAACTAGGCTCAACAATTTTTTTTTTTTTGCTATTGATTGACACCACTCCGATCACATTTTAAAAATGACCCGAATAAGAACCACCCTAATACCTATATATTAGGGTGTCCCTCAATAAGGTCATGTTGGAATTTCATAGATAGTACTTGAGAATATGATTCGAGGTATATAAAAAAAAATCCGGGAAAAGTTGGAGACTTTTAAGGGGGCCTCTGAGCGATTAAAATTTCCCATTTGAATAAAATAACATTTTTAGATTATTTCGAGTTAATTTAGATTATTCACGTTATTTAGGTTTAAATTTGCTACATCACAACAACAGAGCATGTGATAACCATACTCATCTATACGATTTTAACTCTACATTATCAGTTCGGAACAAGAAATTCGGTCATTTGGATATTTGGGAACTTGCAATTCAAATTTAAAAAAAAATCGATTTTCTGAGCTTTCCGAATATCGAACATTCGTAATTTCGTTCCCCAGCCGGGAGAACAAGGAAATAAATGGGTCTGTACGCGAACTGCTTTTTCTACTTGCGCAGTCTACTACCACAGTCTGTCGTGCACAGCTTGCGTGACGTGAGGCATGTGTAGATTCCTTACACGCCCAGCAGTGCCGGGTCTTCTTCCGTGTTACGATCCTTCCTGCATACGCTAGCGCTGCTTCTCTTTCCACGTACAGAAAAATTCAAATTCGCAGTTGAAACCCAAACTGTCGCTTGAAAAATGTTTCCCTTTTTTTCGCGTCCGAAACAACACCAACAAAAGGTAACGTGAATTTATAGTCATACGAAACCATGGAAATTAAATTTGCCTCGTCACTTAGGCGAGCTAAAAATTTAAAAAACTAAAGAAAATTAATTAAAATTAAGTTCAAATTTGGGCTGAGGTGGGTTGAAGACGGCTAATAATTCTACAAACTTTTCCCCCCCTTGTAGTGTCGCGTTTTGATAGCATGACCTTTTAATTTGTATCGAAAAATATACAAAATTGTAAAAGTTATGATTGTTAGGATGAAAAGCGGAATTTTCATTTTTTTTTCGCTCTAAAAATAGTAATTATCATTTTTAATATGTAGAATCTAAATTTCACGAATAAAACCATTTCGATAGTTCAAAAATATATTTAAAAAATACTCCGTAATCGTATTTTGACTAAAGGATAGTTGAAAACGGAGAAATTGTCATGCCGCGGAAAGCATTTAGAGTCGTTGGGGTCCGAACGACCCTTCATGAACGTCGTGTAATTCTGTCCAAGTAAGAACGTCAAAAATAACAAATCTCTCCCCATAAAAATTGTTTTCCCGACGTTTCGGTTGAAAAAATAATTATTTCCTGCATTGAAAAAAAAAAAAATATTGTTTGACTGCGTGTGAAAAATCAAAAATTCATTTATCTATTATCAGTTTTGCGGACTAATTTCATGCATGAAGATCTCCAGCTCACATGAATTTCATTTCAATCCATCGAAAATTAATCTTATTTATACGATTCGTAATTTGTATTCGGGTGAGTCTCTTATCAAAAAATCCCGGCAGCTTACAGCGACGAGATTACCCACCGCCGTGCATCGCACGAGTGCTCCTCAAGATCACGTGCTATCACTCGGTCGGTAATAAAAACTGTAAACCATTTTTCTCGGCCACAATTGATCTCTCGGATAAAAAACGAGAACGACCAATTGCGTCCTCAAATTTCACAGTCTACTGTTCTCGCGTTTCATCCGCCTAATCAACTTTGGTGAAGAACAACACTTTATAAAGCTAGCAGCTATCTCTCTCGTGATCGTAGCAACATGAGATCCGTCATGTAGCAACATCACCTTAAGACGATCGTCAAAGGCCGACGGATCTACGTAGCAGAACGCCGACGTTGAGTACGTCACCGTTTTGCGTAGTGCGAGGCTGGTAAATCGTTTCGTCGTGCCGCGCGTGTTTGTCCGGAATCTTACGTTTCCGTCGTAACGACGAATCTTCGATCAATCCACGAATTTCGTCTTTCTCGCGTGTTTAATTTATTATCAGAGTGAATTAAATAAAATCACACGGTTTTGCAGAGTCATTCTTCGAGTTAACATTTGTATTTTCGTTTCTGTCGTTTCGCGAAATTACGTTAAGGATTCTGTGATTGTGACGATAACCGCCGCACCCTCTGCACAGTGCTACGGGCATTATTATTATCGCATGATTGCTTACACAACTTGTGCGCGAGTGCAATGGACATTCTTCTGGATTAATTATGCTATCACGAGGTTATTTTATTATTTTTTTTATTGAAGCTCTTTATTTTTAATTGCATAAATTTAGGTTTCTTATCACTGCAATCGAGTTTACGTTGGTCGGAGTGAAGCTTGATTGGGTGGAGCTGAGATTGTTTATGATTATCATTCAATAAATTCTACCTACATAGCAGACCGGGGTAACGTGACAATTAAATATATGTTTTTATGTTTCTTTTGTTTAACTCGAAATATTGAGAAAATTATTTGAATAAGCAGTGAAATAAATTTTTTTGATCAACTATAAAAATTAATACAGACATTGATTTCGACTGGCAGAGAAAAATCGGAGTTTCGAATATTCAATGTTGCAAAAGCTCGTAAGTTTGACATTTTTTCATTCAAAATTCCGAACATTTAAATGTCCGACAGGTCAATCATTGGAATCGAAATCTTCCACCAATAAATGTTCCAAATCGGCATTGACTGACAACTGTCATTAATATCCGCAAAAATTCAAAATCCCAAAAAGATATCTATAGTATTTTTAAAGATTTTTTTTCGCCGAAACATCGGCGGTTGGAACGTTACATTTTCGGAACTTTCCACCGTCGGAACTTTGAACATTCGGAATTTAAATTCGCATCCGTAAAATACTTCAAAAGACAAAAAAGCAAGATACAACATCTTTTTCAAGTTCAATGTCCGTCTAAAAAAAAATCCAAATTAACTGAATTAGTTTTGGATGCGTTATTCGACGTGTGCGGATGCATTTTAATCGAACAACGGCGGTTGCACCGTAGTTCAGCGTTATAAAAGCGAATGGAGGATGCGCCTCGTCGCACCCTCTCGCCGTTATAGACGAACATCGGACTTTGTTACGCGTTACGTACCTACACTATTTTTCTACTTGCCGACGTGCGTTTCGCAACAGCCTCGCTCTTGAATTTAAACGGTATCGCGGGCGATACGCGCGACTATAACATCACAAGTGATTCCACGTGCATCGTTGAAGTTCGTGCATGCGCAGGTACGGAGCTTCGGTTTGCGGGCGAGGAACTTCCTACGCGCGTTTCATAATTAACGCTAATTGCGAGCGTAGCTGGATTCGTTATGGGCACGTAGAACCGGCACAGACCAGACTCGACGCGCCGCGTTGCGGGCGAGAAACGATTTCTAAAGACAAGTTCATGAGGTTTTTTTCACCAATTTTCAATTACGAGTCGTTGAATAAATATATAAATAAATAAACAAATGAATAAATAAATAAATGATTGAATAACGTATTTGAAAATATTTACTGAGAAAAATAACAATTTCAAAAGATAAGTTGATGAGTTTTTTTATGAATTTTCAATTACAAATTGTTGAATGAATAAATAAATAAATAAATAAATAAATAAATAAATAAATAAATAAATAGATAAATAGATAAATAGATAAATAGATAAATAGATAAATAGATAAATAGATAAATAGATAAATAGATAAATAGATAAATAGATAAATAGATAAATAGATAAATAGATAAATAGATAAATAGATAAATAGATAAATAGATAAATAGATAAATAGATAAATAGATAAATAGATAAATAGATAAATAGATAAATAGATAGATAGATAGATAGATAGATAAATAAATAAATAAATGAATAAATGAATAAATGAATTAATTAATAAATCAATAAATCAATAAATCAATAAATCAATAAATCAATAAATAGATAAATAAATAAATAAATAAACAAATAAATAAATAAATAGATAAATAAATAAATAAATAAATAAATAAATAAATAAATAAATAAATAAATAAGTAAATAAATAAATAAATGAACAAATGAATAAATGAATAAATTAACGAATAACTAAACGAATTAATAACGCATTTTAAAAGATTTACTGGTGATTTTTTTTTCTAAATTTAAATTCCAATTTTTAGCGCAATGTTAGTGTTGAGAAATGCATCATTCATTTGTACGATAAAGCGTTAAAGGCCCACTCGGACCATTCGCAAAATTGAATATTGAATAGAAACGAATTATTATAAAATCAAAATTCCTTCTCATTACAAGAATAAAATAGAAACTTCGCTACCTTCTTATTTTTTTTTGGTTCAAAAATGTTTATCGTGTTGTCGCGTTAAAAAAGAAAACACGAATTATTCGTCCCTGACTCGTGCGACACTTCCGCGAGTGTCTCGTTCGTTGTTGCAAACGGGCAGGTCGTTCAAGCACCGCGAAACGTTTTTGCACAGAAGCAAGTGCCATTCGAGATTTATAAATAAATTCAGAGCCGAGAGACAGGAGGACACACACACACTCGTACATATTCACACGTAACACCGGCTTTCTGTCCGAACGTCCGAGACGGTGCCGAGAGCCGGCCAAAAGAGAAAACGCTATGCGCGCGACGGAGGTCCTCTCAAACTTTGATTCTCGGTGTCAATGCCCGGATAATTCGAGCATTATTATGCAACCGCCTTCGAAATCAAAATTCCTCCTTCGGTCAACGTACATCTCATTCATTTCCAATCTCTTTTATCTCTGCAATAATTAATTTAAAAAAAAATATCGTTACGACTAACTGTAAATATATCTGTGGTTCGGAGGCAAAATTGAATAAGTCCATAAAAAGAGTTTTTAAGAAATGTCGATTTTTTTTTGTTCCGGAAGCTCTATCGCAGCGGAAAAATTGATTTTAGAAATAACTAGGAGTCTTCGTGGTTGGTTGTGCCCGTGGTTAGTAGTGGCTATGGTTAATCGTGTTTATTTTGTGCGTGATACTTCACGATTCGCACAAGTAACTCCTCGATTCGCGGGTTGAAATCTATTATTATCGTTATTAATTGGGGCTAATAAGGAGTTTTACTTATCAACATTTTTGCTGTATGACGTTGCATTAAACGAACATCGTATACTCTTTGTTTATTTATGTTATTTATATATATAGTTTATACATACATATGTGATATATATAGTATAATAATTATATATGTATATTAGGGTGGCCTTTAAGAAAATGTATCGGGTCAGTTGAAATAACTGAAGTTGACATAAAAATAAGTTGATCCTCCGAATGTGAGCTCTTTATCTTAATATTAAGGGGTGCCTGTGAATTTTTTCTACTTTTTTCCTGAACAATTTAAATAATTCCGGGATTTTTATTCCTAACAACGATTGGCAATTTATATGAAAATGTTTGATTCGGTTGAAAAAAATGAAAATTGACCTAAAAAAAAGATGATCTTCTAAATTTGAGCTGTCTCTTTTAATATTGAGGGGGGCCGGTGAATTTTTTCTAATTATATCATAAACGATTTTAATTATATTCAGATTTTTATTCCTAGAAACGATTAGGGATTTATAAAGAAGTGTTTGGGTTGATTGAAAAACTTAAGTTGTCCTCAAAAAATGCATTTAGTTTTTGGTATTATTCAAGATAGCATTTGGTAAAAACTACACAGTCTGTAATTTATGGATAAAAAACACGGTTGAACTTATTCGGTTCTGCTCACAACTCATAGTCCCTTCTGATTGTTGTCTACCGATGAAAGACAATTAATAATTCATATACATCCTCTAATAACGAATTTTCATGATACCGATGGAAAAGTTTCAGGAAAAATTGCAAAAAAATACAACACGAGCTTTGTTGTTGGTTTTTTAACAGAAGAACGGTAAAATTATTTGATTTTTCGGACAAAATGGACTTATTTGGTTAGGTTAATCTCACTTGTTTATTTTTGTCCGAGCAATTTTCGACAACTCTGTCTTCAAAAACGTTTTTTACGATTTAGATGACATAAACCCGATTTGATCTCATTAATGTCATCATTTTATTAATTATGCTGATTAATCGTCAGCAAAAAATAAATCATTCGGTTTCGCCTCCAAACCACACATTTTTACAATTCGTGTTGATAATTCGCATATTCGATTAGAATTTCGAACATAGATGTGGCAGAATAATTTCTGCATCAAAATAATCAGCACCTAGATAAATTTGTATGGTTCGCAAAAATAAAAAACCAAAAAAATATAATTTTTCGATTCATGTACGTCTGGATTATCAAACGAATGATCGTATTACAGTGAAAGATTGGTACGAACGTGGTGTTGAAACTGTTTGAAAGAGATTTGTCACGTAAGCGCATGCAAAGGTATCAGCAAATATGTTTGATCGATTCGGTGAAGCGTCAGCCCTCGATCCCCACTGTTAAATACGTCAATTAACCTTGACCCGACCGCGCAGCAACATTTATTCGATTAAGGTCCCCGTAACGAGTGCATGCATAACGTTTCCCTCCCGACGAAGGGTTCGTACGATGTGGTAATATCGTTGCAGCATAATTTACGACTTTTCGAGTCGTTGCTGATAGTTCAATGACTAATACCAAAAAATATAACGCAGGAATAAAATAATTCAAATTTCAATTTTTTAATTGAACGCATAATACATTTTTATAAATTTCTAGATTTTACAGAAATAAGTACAAATTATTCGAGGCATATGCGATATTCGATAAGAGCGCGTGTGTCTGACAGAATATGTTTTTACTATTTTTGTTCCCTCATAAAGGAAGCTTTGTTTTGGTGACATTTTTTTTTTCGAGATGTTCATGAGAACGTGTTCAGAATGTCCCAAAACATCTAAAAATCACATTCAGAAAAAATGTCTGGATGTATGTGTGTGTGTATGTGTGTATACATTGGTTGAACGTTCACAACTTGAGAACGGCTTCAATCAGAGAATTGAGATATCAAGCTGACATTTGTGACACATGTAAAGAGTTCAAAACGCATAGCATGATTGAATTTTTAGAAAAATCCATGTAGTTCTTTTGTTTTTACGGGATTTTTAAAAAATTAAAAAATTTATTTTTTGTCTCTAGCTCCCACAATTTTACAAATATCGAGCTCAAATTCAGTAGAATGTTGTACGACTACGGGGAGATGCTTGTTCCCGAATTTGAAAAAAATCCGTGCAGTGCTTTTGGTTTAAAGAATTTTGAAAGGTGCAAAAAATTGCTGTGCGCTCTCTAGCTTCCACAATTTTCGAGATATCGGACTAAAATTCGGTACAAAGTCGCACTATTATCAGGAAATGTTTCGTATCGAATTTGGGCAAAATCCATCTAGCCGTTTGAATTTGATGCGACTTTCAATTTTTTAGATTTGACATGGAATTCACCATATATTTATTCTGGACTAGATCGATTTTCGAACAAATTTTATTCGAAAACAAGGGTGCAAAGTCGTACCTTGCACATTGCTTCCTCCTAATTTTTCACATTTGCCAGACCTTCTCCTATAAGGAACCCAAAATTGATCAACACTCAGTTCCTCATAGAGAAAGCTTTGGCAAATGTAAAAAATCATGAGGAAGCAATGTGCAAGGTTCGACTTTGCACCCTTGTTTACTTAACCATCCATTATTGTTCATTTTTCATTTCTCATATTTCTCATTATCGGACATTTCTCTGATTCACGGGATTCATTATTCACGTTAAAATAATGAGGCGATTAATTCGAATCATTCGAACGAAAAAAAAAAAAAACCCAAATTGCGCACAAACACGCGAAGTCCGCATCTTTCGTTCGTGTCGTGAAATCGAGTGAAAGTGTCAAGAATGTCGGACGACAATCGAGTGAGGCAAGACCTCGCGTGCGGAAGTTGCTGTCGTAGGTCGTGGTTTCGGGCTACTTTGCATTCTCGAGTGCATTATAAACCTAATCGAGGAGACGATTCGAAATAGCAAGTGCAGAGACACGGCCGAAGGCTCCTTTCGTTCAGGGGTGGCCGGAAGGAGGGGGATAAGTTATGTCTCGGAAGCTTCCGCTTGGATCTACGTGATTTCGTCACAGGCACGAAGTTCTCCGGTCGTCGGTCGAGTCTCGTGCGAGAAGTAGCGAAGCTACGAGCGAAAAGCGAGTTCTCGAGTCTTCGAGATACTTGCGGCGAAGAGCAGAGCGGTGGGGAAGGTCGGGAGGGAAGCGAGGGGAGGATCGTCCTCTAACACGAAGATGACGAACTCGAGACAAATGTGCTTGAGAGAAAGGAAACGCACGCCGAGGGTTCTCCGAGTGGAAGAGGAACCTTTGAGCTTTTACGCCTTTGTGTCATCTTCCTTCGTCTCCGCGCTTGGCTCGAACACTCTCGGCTACGAGCTCGTACAAACTTCGAATTCACGCAGTCAAACATTCTTCTCGACGTTTATTCACGTTTGATTTCGTAATTGCACCATAAAGATGGTAAAAATATGTATGAAACATCGAGGTACGAAGATACAAACGTTAAATATCATGATTGACAGAGGATTTTCTATTTCATCGAATTTATCGATATGAGGTTGGACAAAATCATTTTTTTTTTCTCTAAAAAATATCAATCAATCAATACGAAAGAAAATTTTTCAGAATAGACGGACTTTTTGGAACAGAAGTGGGGAGATTTTTTTTTTAAAACCCAGTCAAGTACCCGATTATTTATAATTTATTTCTAGATATTTATCAGACCTAAGACTTTTGTCATTTTTTTAATCCAAATTTTAAGTGAATCGTTATATTCCCTGAACTTTTCAAATCCATAGGTTCAACAGTTATGGTGATAGGCGGGGCTCTGTTTCCTCATTTTTTTCAGAATATCTTTTTAAATATGATATTTAAAATAACGAAAAAAATATTCTTGGATTATTTCTCTTAAAAGCCCTTTGGATACCCAACACGATACGTAACATTTTTAAAAAAATTTGAGTACTCAATTTGCTGCCCTCTTGCATCAATATTTTTAGCGTTAACTGTTGCAAAATAGCCTGTGGCAAGCGGACGAACTGACAGACGGACAAATACGTGAGGGATCGTATACCGAAGGGTTTACCACACTCCGATCGGTTTTTACAAAACCCAAAAAAAAATTATAAAATATCGAGGTAAAACGATACAAACGCAAAACATCACGATTGCCAGAGTTTTTTTTTCATTTCATTTAATTTTGTCACTGCTGGGCTGGACCAAATATTTTTTTTCAAATCCAAAAGAAATTTTTCTAAAAGAATCCGGATATAAAAAAAAAAAAAAAATAAACTTTCTACTTCTCAAACCGATAGCTCGCTTTTCTAAACAAAATAATTCTATTCGTAATATAATTATTTTTTTCTAGAATGAAAACATTTACCGAAAATCTTATCTCAAATTTCGACAATGAACGATAGAATTGAGATTATTTCCCGAGACTCGAATACTCGAAGTTCCCAAATTATTCAGACCTCGTTCAAACGTTGTTTGCGACTCTTCCAGAATTTTTTCATCTTTTCGCCAAAAGGTACGAAAAATACGTTATCCGACATTTCCCGGGACTGCAGTTACGCTGCAGGCTGTGATGGTTGCTGAGTGAAGAAAATGAGAAGTTTTCTCTCTCTCTCTCCGGTCGCTGAATATTTAACAACCCCTCTTCTCTCTGTTTTCCCTTGTGTTGGATGCACTCTCGTCGACTATTTTCCCGACGCCGAGTGAGCACTCATTTTTTCGAGCCAGTCTGCGTGTTTCTCGCCCGTCTCCAGCGTCTCCAGACTCACAACCCGGGATCCATGCCCCTCTTCCGCTCTCCGCAAAAATGTAGAAGAGGGGAAAGTGATGGAAAGTGCAAATTGACTGACGGAGACACCCAGTATGAAATTAAACAAAAATTTCTCGTTCAGACGGAATAAATTTTCACGAAAAATATATATCTCCCCGATTTCTTCCGAAAACTGCTTTTAAAATCGGGTTTGTTAAACCCGCGTGACGGCAGCAAAGCACAATCGGAAATCCAATAGTTACTATAGATAAGCTTTTTTTGCTCATTGTTTGCTAATTGTTTGCTAAAGTGAAAATTTTTTTGCTCGTCCGGTTTTTGAAAAAATCGATTTTGAAAAAGACTCTGCTAGCGTTATATAACGCTAGCAGAGCACTAACTAGCAAGGCAAAATCGTACGATCTGACTGTACTGCATTTTTTTGCTAATTGTTTGCTTCCAAAATATCGGTGGTTCAACCCCGTCAGTTAATTATTGACGGAGATATCCACCCTCGACGGCCCGAGCTACCCTTACAGACAAATTTTCGATATTTCGTCGATATCGCTTTTCTTCTTTGCGCTAGAATTCTTTGCTAATTGTTTGCTCGCGAAATATCATTGACTAAACCCCGTAGCATTATTATTTTTCGAAATTTCCACCCCCCGAAGACTCTAGCCGCCCTCAAAGACAACATTTTGATAATTCATCGATATCGCTTGTTTTTTTTGCACTAGAATTCTTTGCTAATTGTTTGCTCTCGAAATATCATTGACTGAACTCCGTAGCATTATTATTTTTCGAAATATCAACCCACCGAGGACTCTAGCCACCCTCAAAGACAAATTTTTGGGAATTCATCGATATCGCTTAGTTTCTTTGCACTAGAATTCTTTGCTAATTGTTTGCTCTCGAAATATCATTAACTGAACCCCGTAGCATTATTATTTTTTTAAATTTCAACCCCCCCGAAGACTCTAGCCACCCTCAAAGACAAATTTTTGATAATTCATCGATATCGCTTAGATTTTTTGCACTAGAATTCTTTGCTAATTGTTTGCTCTCGAAATATCATTGACTGAACCCCGTAGCATGATTATTTTTTTTAATTTCAACCCCCCGAAGACTATAGCCACCCTCAAAGACAAATTTTTCATAATTCATCGATATCTTTTCTTTGCTTTGCTCTAGAATTCTTTGCTAATTGTTTGCTCTCAAAATATCATTGACTGAACCCCGTAGCATGATTATTTTTTTTAATTTCAACCCCCCGAAAACTATAGCCACCCTCAAGACAAATTTTTCATAATTCATCGATATCGCTTATTTTCTGTGCACTAGAATTATTTGCTAATTGTTTGCTTCCGAAATATCATTGACTGAACCCCGTAGCATTATTATTTTTTTTAATTTCAACCCCCCGAAGACTATAGCCAGCATCAAAGACAAATTTTTGATAATTCATCGATATCTTTTCTTTACTTCGCCCTAGAATTCTTTGCTAATTGTTTGCTCTTGAAATATCATTGACTGAACCCCGTAGCATTATTATTTTTTTTAATTTCAACCCCCCGAAGACTATAGCCACCCTCAAAGACAAATTTTTCATAATTCATCGATATCTTTTCTTTGCTTTGCCCTAGAATTCTTTGCTAATTGTTTGCTCTCGAAATATCATTGACTGAACCCCGTAGCATGATTATTTTTTTTAATTTCAACCCCCCCGAAGACTCTAGCCACCCTCAAAGACAAATTTTTCAAAATTCATCGATATCTTTTCTTTGCTTCGCCCTTGAATTCTTTGCTAATTGTTTGCTCTCGAAATATCATTGACTAAACTTCGTAGCGTTATTATTTTTCGAAATTTCAACCCCCCGAAGACTATAGCCACCCTCAAAGACAAATTTTTCATAATTCATCGATATCTTTTCTTTGCTTCGCCCTAGAATTCTTTGCTAATTGTTTGCTCTCGAAATATCATTGACTGAACCCCGTAGCATTATTTTTTTTTAAATTTCAACCCCCCGAAGACTATAGCCACCCTCAAAGACAAATTTTTCAAAATTCATCGATATCTTTTCTTTGCTTCGCCCTTGAATTCTTTGCTAATTGTTTGCTCTCGAAATATCATTGACTAAACTTCGTAGCGTTATTATTTTTCGAAATTTCAACCCCCCGAAGACTATAGCCACCTTCAAAGACAAATTTTTCATAATTCATCGATATCTTTTCTTTGCTTCGCCCTAGAATTCTTTGCTCATTGTTTGCTCTCGAAATATCATTGACTGAACCCCGTAGCATTATTTTTTTGTTCTAATTTCAACCCCCCGAAGACTATAGCCACCCTCAAAGACCAATTTTTGATAATTCATCGATATCTTTTCTTTACTTCGCCCTAGAATTCTTTGCTAATTGTTTGCTCTTGAAATATCATTGACTGAACCCCGTAGAATTATTATTTTTTTTAATTTCAACCCCCCGAAGACTCTAGCCACCCTCAAAGACAAATTTTTCAAAATTCATCGATATCTTTTCTTTGCTTCGCCCTAGAATTCTTTGCTAATTGTTTGCTCTCAAAATATCATTGACTGAACCCCGTAGCATTATTATTTTTCGAAATTTCAACCCCCCGAAGACTATAGCCACCCTCAAAGACAAATTTTTCATAATTCATCGATATCTTTTCTTTGGTTCGCCCTAGAATTCTTTGCTAATTGTTTGCTCTCGAAATATCATTGACTGAACCCCGTAGCATTATTTTTTTTTTTAATTTCAACCCCCCGAAGACTATAGCCACCCTCAAAGACAAATTTTTCAAAATTCATCGATATCTTTTCTTTGCTTCGCCCTAGAATTCTTTGCTAATTGTTTGCTCTCGAAATATCATTGACTTAACTTCGTAGCATTATTTTTTTTCGAAATTTCAACCCCCCGAAGACTATAGCCACCCTCAAAGACAAATTTTTCATAATTCATCGATATCTTTTCTTTGCTTCGCCCTAGAATTCTTTGCCAATTGTTTGCTCTCAAAATATCATTGACTGAAACCCCTTGCATTATTTTTTTTAATTTCAACCCCCCGAAGACTCTAGCCACCCTCAAAGACAAATTTTTCAAAATTCATCGATATCTTTTCTTTGCTTCGCCCTAGAATTCTTTGCTAATTGTTTGCTCTCAAAATATCATTGACTGAACCCCGTAGCATTATTATTTTTCGAAATTTCAACCCCCCGAAGACTATAGCCACCCTCAAAGACAAATTTTTCATAATTCATCGATATCTTTTCTTTGGTTCGCCCTAGAATTCTTTGCTAATTGTTTGCTCTCGAAATATCATTGACTGAACCCCGTAGCATTATTTTTTTTTTTAATTTCAACCCCCCGAAGACTATAGCCACCCTCAAAGACAAATTTTTCAAAATTCATCGATATCTTTTCTTTGCTTCGCCCTAGAATTCTTTGCTAATTGTTTGCTCTCGAAATATCATTGACTTAACTTCGTAGCATTATTTTTTTTCGAAATTTCAACCCCCCGAAGACTATAGCCACCCTCAAAGACAAATTTTTCATAATTCATCGATATCTTTTCTTTGCTTCGCCCTAGAATTCTTTGCCAATTGTTTGCTCTCAAAATATCATTGACTGAAACCCCTTGCATTATTATTTTTTTTAATTTCAACCCCCCGAAGACTCTAGCCGCCCTCAAAGACAAATTTTTCAAAATTCATCGATATCTTTTTTTTGCTTCGCCCTAGAATTCTTTGCTAATTGTTTGCTCTCGAAATATCATTGACTGAACCCCGTAGCATTATTATTTTTTTTAATTTCAACCCCCCGAAGACTATAGCCACCCTCAAAGACAAATTTTTCATAATTCATCGATATCTTTTCTTTGCTTTGCCCTAGAATTCTTTGCTAATTGTTTGCTCTCAAAATATCATTGACTGAACCCCGTAGCATTATTATTTTTTTTAATTTCAACCCCCCGAAAACTATAGCCACCCTCAAGACAAATTTTTCATAATTCATCGATATCTTTTGTTTGCTTCGCCCTAGAATTCTTTGCTAATTGTTTGCTCTCGAAATATCATTGACTAAACTTCGTAGCATTATTATTTTTCGAAATTTCAACCCCCCGAAGACTATAGCCACCCTCAAAGACAAATTTTTCATAATTCATCGATATCTTTTCTTTGCTTCGCCCTAGAATTCTTTGCTAATTGTTTGCTCTCGAAATATCATTGACTAAACTTCGTAGCATTATTATTTTTCGAAATTTCAACCCCCCGAAGACTATAGCCACCCTCAAAGACAAATTTTTCATAATTCATCGATATCTTTTCTTTGCTTCGCCCTAGAATTCTTTGCTAATTGTTTGCTCTCAAAATATCATTGACTGAACCCCGTAGCATTATTATTTTTTTTAATTTCAACCCCCCGAAGACTATAGCCACCCTCAAAGACAAATTTTTCATAATTCATCGATATCTTTTCTTTGCTTCGCCCTAGAATTCTTTGCTAATTGTTTGCTCTCGAAATATCATTGACTGAACCCCGTAGCATTATTTTTTTTTAAATTTCAACCCCCCGAAGACTATAGCCACCCTCAAAGACAAATTTTTCAAAATTCATCGATATCTTTTTTTTGCTTCGCCCTAGAATTCGTTGCTAATTGTTTGCTCTCGAAATATCATTGACTGAACCCCGTAGCATTATTATTTTTCGAAATTTCAACGCCCCGAAGACTCTAACCACCCTCAAAGACAAATTTTTGATAATTCATCGATATCTTTTCTTTGCTTTGCCCTAGAATTCTTTGCTAATTGTTTGCTCTCGAAATATCATTGACTGAACCCCGTAGCATGATTATTTTTTTTAATTTCAACCCCCCCGAAGACTCTAGCCACCCTCAAAGACAAATTTTTCAAAATTCATCGATATCTTTTCTTTGCTTCGCCCTAGAATTCTTTGCTAATTGTTTGCTCTCGAAATATCATTGACTAAACTTCGTAGCATTATTATTTTTCGAAATTTCAACCCCCTGAAGACTATAGCCACCCTCAAAGACAAATTTTTCATAATTCATCGATATCTTTTCTTTGCTTCGCGCTAGGATTCTTTGCTCATTGTTTGCTCTCGAAATATCATTGACTAAACTTCGTAGCATTATTATTTTTCGAAATTTCAACCCCCCGAAGACTATAGCCACCCTCAAAGACAAAATTTTCAAAATTCATCGATATCTTTTCTGTGCTTCGCCCTAGAATTCTTTGCTAATTGTTTGCTCTCGAAATATCATTGACTGAACCCCGTAGCATTATTATTTTTTTTAATTTCAACCCCCCGAAGACTATAGCCACCCTCAAAGACAAATTTTTCATAATTTATCGATATCTTTTATTTTCTTCGCCCTAGAATTCTTTGCTAATTGTTTGCTCTCGAAATATCATTGACTGAACCCCGTAGCATTATTATTTTTCGAAATTTCAACCCCCCGAAGACTATAGCCACCCTCAAAGACAAATTTTTCATAATTCATCGATATCTTTTCTTTGCTTCGCCCTAGAATTCTTTGCTCATTGTTTGCTCTCGAAATATCATTGACTGAACCCCGTAGCATTATTATTTTTTTTAATTTCAACCCCCCGAAGACTATAGCCACCCTCAAAGACAAATTTTTCATAATTCATCGATATCTTTTCTTTGCTTCGCCCTAGAATTCTTTGCTCATTGTTTGCTCTCGAAATATCATTGACTAAACCCCGTAGCATTATTATTTTTCGAAATTTCAACCCCCCGAAGACTATAGCCACCCTCAAAGACAAATTTTTCATAATTCATCGATATCTTTTCTTTGCTTCGCCCTAGAATTCTTTGCTAATTGTTTGCTCTTGGAATATCATTGACTGAACCCCGTAGAATTATCATTTTTTTTAATTTCAACCCCCCGAAGACTATAGCCACCCTCAAAGACAAATTTTTTATAATTTATCGATATCTTTTATTTTCTTCGCCCTAGAATTCTTTGCTAATTGTTTGCTCTCGAAATATCATTGACTGAACCCCGTAGCATTATTATTTTTCGAAATTTCAACCCCCCGAAGACTATAGCCACCCTCAAAGACAAATTTTTCATAATTCATCGATATCTTTTCTGTGCTTTGCCCTAGAATTCTTTGCTAATTGTTTGCTCTCAAAATATCATTGACTGAACCCCGTAGCATTATTATTTTTTTAAATTTCAACCCCCCGAAGACTATAGCCACCCTCAAAGACAAATTTTTCAAAATTCATCGATATCTTTTTTTTGCTTCGCCCTAGAATTCGTTGCTAATTGTTTGCTCTCGAAATATCATTGACTGAACCCCGTAGCATTATTATTTTTCGAAATTTCAACCCCCCGAAGACTATAGCCACCCTCAAAGACAAATTTTTGATAATTCATCGATATCTTTTCTTTGCTTTGCCCTAGAATTCTTTGCTCATTGTTTGCTCTCGAAATATCATTGACTGAACTCCGTAGCATTATTATTTTTTTTAATTTCAACCCCCCCGAAGACTATAGCCACCCTCAAAGACAAATTTTTCAAAATTCATCGATATCTTTTCTTTGCTTCGCCCTAGAATTCTTTGCTAATTGTTTGCTCTCGAAATATCATTGACTAAACTTCGTAGCATTATTATTTTTCGAAATTTCAACCCCCCGAAGACTATAGCCACCCTCAAAGACAAATTTTTCATAATTCATCGATATCTTTTCTTTGCTTCGCCCTAGAATTCTTTGCTAATTGTTTGCTCTCGAAATATCATTGACTGAACCCCGTAGCATGATTATTTTTTCGAATTTCAACCCCCCGAAGACTATAGCCACCCTCAAAGACAAACTTTTGATAATTCATCGATATTGTTTCTGGGTTGGAATCGCGAAAAATAATCGAGCTACGGGGTTCAGTCAATGATATTTCAAGAGCAAACAATTAGCAAAGAATTCTAGGGCGAAGCAAAGAAAAGATATCGATGAATTTTGAAAAATTTGTCTTTGAGGGTGGCTAGTCTTCGGGGGGGTTGAAATTAAAAAAAATAATAATGCTACGGGGTTCAGTCAATGATATTTCGAGAGCAAACAATGAGCCAAAGAATTCTAGGGCGAAGCAAAGAAAAGATATCGATGAATTATGAAAAATTTGTCTTTGAGGGTGGCT
>OZ020165.1:5757383-5830318 GCA_963971145.1 Sussaba pulchella | reverse complement strand
ACCCGCGGTGTTTCACCGGAGTGAGCTTCCACACACCGCGCTGCGCCGCGATAAAACCCATGGCGGGTAACCCTGGCTCTCAAACCCGGACCACGGCGGTACTTATGGTCAGGTTGGAATGAAAATTGCCTCTGCGAAAGGCACATTGAAACGTGCATCACGCGATGACCCTGCCCGCGAGTCCACTCTCGGTCCTCTTCCACGGTATATTGTCTTCCGACTAAAAATAATTCCTACGTGCCGATTATTAAAAAAAAAAAAAATGCTAATTACAATTTTATTCTATTTTTTCTGTACTCGAAATATTAATAACATTTTTCTCATAAAATCTCCCATCTACAATCATTTGAAAAATTTCATATATTCCGTATTATGGTTTTTTAATCAAATGCGGATGGAATTTAATTCAAACGAATATCTTAAAAAATGCTGGAATGTAAAAAATAGGGATATTAAAAATCGAATTAAAAAAATCAATGAATTTATGACGGCCATGTGGCACGTGTCTATGAAGGACACGTTTGAGGTCACGTACTTCATGTGCGCGTTTCCATCCTGTATCTTTGTTCTCTCGCATTGGATTTGATTTGTAATGGCTTCGGTAAATTGGGACGATCGATGCGACAAGAAAGTGGACTCCGGTTTTTCCCCCTCCTTCCCCCCCTCATCCTCCCCACCGTCGACCGATAATTCAATAAACGAGTCCGCGACGAGTTCTACGACTAATTGCCATTCATATGTACCGGCTACGTGGTACATGTACGATTCATCGATAATACAGTCACCGTACACGAAATAGAAATAGCACATTCGAACGATATATTTATCCTACGTTTATTCACATTATTTTCACCGAGTTTAATTTTCCATGAGAAGCTGCGAATTATTCATTTGTTTTTCTTTCTTTTTCGTTATTTTATCAAATTTTTTTTTTTACTCATCGACTGTAAATCATGCGAGTGTCTCGCGTTCGCTCGATGAAAAATTATTGGCAGAACAAAGTAATTGCCGTGCAATTAAAGAGCTCGGGGAATGGTCACACATGCACATGACAACACTCGAAGCCGGAGAAAACTCCGTGCGTGTCCCGCTTTCTGCAAACACGTCACTCGGCCACGGTACTGCCGTACCTGTGATACGCTATTACGGTTTTCTACGATTCTATTTTTCTTTTTTTCTTCGATATTACGCATTTCTCGGCTCGACATGGCCAATAAATTCATAAACGTTCATTATAATTTTATTCGATCTCCATTCACGAATTTCATTGCTGATTTTGTTTATTTATTATTAATATTCATTAATCACATGGGTTGGTTAATGGAAAAATCCAATTTGTTTTCATTTGAATTTAGATCTTAATTTTCTTTTTTATATTTATTTATTTTACTTATATTTATTGTTATATTATATTATTTATATTTTTGTATCATGAATTTTTTCAATCAGACATTTCTTTTACATTTATAAATGTTTTTTGTAATTGTACTTAACCTCAATTCAAGACGACAATCTATATTCTATTACGCATAAAATAGAACAAACTTTATTTTGGATTTTTCTTTTTAAATTTCTTATTGATATTAATTAATAACATGTCTCGGTTGATAAAATGATTCAGCATTCGTTTAGATTAGAACTGCCATTTTTTCATCATATTTATTCATTTCACTCATTATATAGATACATGATACTTATTATTAAATAACATTCTTCATATTTCCATATTACGAATTTCTAAATCAGGTATTTCTGATAAATTCAGCAACATTCATCCACGCGATAATAAATACGTTATTACACATAAAACAGAACAAATTCTTATTTTCCGTTCATTAATCGATTTATTCATCAAGTGTATTCGATTAAGGGGGTACATCTGTGGAGATTGCCGGAAAAGTAGGTGAATTTTGGGAATTATTATCTCAAAAACTATTCGTCCGATTGAATCCAAGTTGGTTTTATTTAAAAGTATATACATTGAGGTATGTTGACGATTTTTCATGTAAATATATACTGAATGGGAGCGCTGTTATTCTGACCGGCGTAAAACAACTTTGTCGACGGCACGGTTTGCGGTTCCCACTTTTTCTCGCAGTCGGTTGGTCTGAAACAAAAATTTCAAGAAGATTCTTAAAGTGTAACGTCTTAAGCTGTTTGGCACGTACGATTTTTTCTATTTTATTTTTTTTCACAAAATGGCTCTTGATTGAAATTGAAATTCACTTTTTAACCTCAATTTACGACCTTTTTTGGTTGATAAAAAAATGTAAAAATAAGTTTTTAAAAAAATCCTACGTGCCGAACTTTATTGCCTATCCGTTCATATTGTGTCCAAATTTTGAAGAAATCCGTCAATCCGTTATCTAAAAAAAAAGTGGGAACCGACTTTGAAAAGCGTGTTTCGAGATAAACGCGTTTGAAATTCGGGAACTCGCTATATATTTATATAAAAAATCGTCAACATACCTCAATGTATATACTTTCGAATAAAACCAACTTGGATCAAATCGGACAAACAGTTTTTGAGATAATAATTCCCAAAATTTATCTACTTTTCCGGCAATCTACACAGATGTGCCCCCTTAAAGGAACGCTCAAAAAAAAAAATGTAGATTCCAAAACGTTTGTTTTACATTTCGATATTTTTCATTTATTCAATTTCCATTTGTTTTTTTCATCTGCTTGCAGAAAAAAGGAGTTTTTCGGCTTAGGTTAAGACGATGTCACATCACAGCGAAGACAATATGCTCATAGCTACCTCGGACTCCTTCTGGGAGCCGGGTAACTTCAAGCGCACGACGAAGAGGATCGAGGACGGTCACAAGCTCTGCGACAGTTTGATAGCACTCGTTCAGGAACGCGCCGAGATCGAGAAAAATTACGCGAAGGCCTTGAAGGGATGGTCGAAAAATTGGAACGAAAAGATTGAGAAAGGACCGGAATACGGTACAACGGAAGCCGCGTGGAAAGGCGTTCTCGTTGAATCCGACAGACTTTGCGATCTTCATCTCAGGGTCAAGGAAAATCTTTGTAACGATATCATACAGCAAGTTAAAACGTGGCAAAAAGACACGTATCACAAGGTACGATGATAAGTACATCTAGAAAATAGTATCAACGTTTTTAGGGTTCCGTAGAAATCTAGGAACCCTTAAGGTTTCGGCAAGTTCGTCCGTCCGTCTGTCTGTATGTCACAGTCCTCCCGTTCTCTCAGTTATGTAACGATTGAAATGAAATTTGGTACACAGACGAAGATCGTCGACCTAAAAACAAAAAAAAAATATTTTTGGAAAAAAAAAATTTTTTTACACCCCTAGCGCAGATTAAAAAGTGTACTCGAAATTTTTTTTTGCTCACCCCGTTGAGTGAGGTGTCTTTGGAGAGGTCTCCTTAAATGCAACAAATAATGTCCTGAGACTTTTTCATTTTAACCCTTTACTCACGAGATATTAGCTTTCAAAGTCGTTATCAGAATGTCCCCCCCTCCCCTCTAACTTTTAAACCGTCGATGCAAAAAATATGAAAAAATTCCAGAATGTCAATGACTTCTACAGAATGACTACGGAACCCTATCATGTGCGTGCCTAACACGCTACTTGAGTACTTTTTTTTTGTCACATAATTTAATTTAATTTAATTTAATTCAATTTGATAGCTATTTGTAATTTTTTTTTTAGTTCAATAATATAATATAACAGTAATTGATCCTAAATTTAATTCTTGGCGGTAAATTGCGGGTCTATTCGGCATTTCACGGCTTTCTACAATTTTATACAATTTCAATTTTTTTGCAAGTATTTTTTCTGTCGAATAATAAATAGTACATTATGACACTAGTACGAAAGTTTTTTTTTTAACGAGTGTGAATTTGCAGAACGAGCCGAAGACGAGTGTTGCAATCACACGAGTCCAAAAAACGTTTTTCGTACGAGTATCGTACGAATTTTTATGTCACAAGGTGCGTAAATGCGGTTTGACGCGAACGAAGTGAGCCTAAAACCGCACTTTTACGCGCAGCGTGTCATAAAATATATTTTCGTGTTTCAATGAGTGCTATTGTGATGAATTTTATGCCAAATTCTGTCCTGTTTCACAGAATATTGTGTTAAAACTAAAAATAATTCGTGCGTGCAGGATATTGAGAAAAAAAAAAACGAATTCATAAATTCTCAATTATTCTATTTTCTCGTACTTGAAATATTAAAAAAAATTTTCTCACAAGGTCTTTATGTCAAAAATTATTTGAAAACGTTAACATATTCCTCATTATTTCGCGAATAAAAAAATATTTCCTCCATCGAATGTCGACGTTGCGAATAATCACACAAATCCTAAATTGAATTCTTACCGGTCTATCGCGCATTTCAAGGCTTCGTACAGTTTCATAGAATTTTTTTTTTTTTACATAGAATAAAACGTACATTTGTATTTCAACCCTTTGCGGTCGTATTACCCAGCAAAGGCCTTTGTTTTGGTGGCTGAAATTCGACAAACGACCGCAAACGATTAATAATTTCTATTGGAATGAATTTTATCCAATATTTATTGAGAATTTATTTGAATTAAATATTTTTCTTCAGTCAATGATGACTCTGAAGGAGCGCAAAGAGATGGAAGACGCGTTCAAAAAGGCTCAAAAACCGTGGACGAAACTTTTGCAGAAGGTGGAAAAAGCAAAGGCAGATTTTCACAATAGCTGTAAAACGGAACGCACCGCGGCCAACATGGAGAGAAACGCGTCGGCCGACAGTTCGCTCTCGCCTGATCAGGTAATCAAACGTCAAATCCTACATCCGATTTCTACATTTTCATTCGGCTCATAAAGTTTCACCGTAGCACCTACGATTCGTCAATCAACAAATACAGTTCAACATTTTTTCAAATCCTAAAAATCAATAATTTGAAAAAAAAACAGAAAAAATCTCTTATATCTACCACAAATCAGTATTCGAATTAAATTTAATTATCGTTGTAATAATATTCAAAATAATCACGCCTTTTGACAAGAAATTGTCAATCAATAATTCAATAATAATAATAATATAACATCATTAATAATTGTGGAATTTTTTTTTTTTTGGAATTTGAAATTTGTCAATTAATAATCGTGGCGGTGAAAAAAAAAAATTCTTCGACGTGATTCGACGATCGTAATCGTGGGTCGTTGAGGACTCGTTGCGATGATTATAAACGATCGTTAAATAATACATAAATCGACTAATTACAGTGCACTTCACGCTGGGCTCATTGACACGTTTATCTATTTCTGTTCACAACCAACGAAATACTCTCTTAAAAAATTATAAACTAATAACTAATCGTGTGGCTAATGATGCATCTCGCGGGCTACTCGTATTGATGAATTCTGTACCAAGAACTGTTTCACAGATGGCCCGAGGCTCCGATAACGTACGTTAAATAACAATCTCGCGTTTTCTTCACTAAAAAAAAATGTATATATTTATTTATAAATATATACATATATATATTAGAGTGGCTCGAAAAAAAAAACAAAAAATTGTGATTTCAAATGGTAAGCATTCATTACAAAGTATCTTGCATCCGTAGAATCCTGCCCGAAGATGAACCCGATCGGACCATTTTAAGGGGTCGCCCACGATTTTTTAAGTCTTCCCATTCGATTAACATGGAAAGAATATGAATTTTCCATTTAAAAAAATCATAGCTACGCGAATTTTGTAGCTACGTCGATTCCGTGAGTCCCATTTGAAAGCTCTTTAAAAACCTCTTGAAATGGCATGCAGATCTTTGGAATCCGATCGAAATTTCCGTCGATAATTTTTTACGGAAAAACAAAATTATCGACGAAAGTTGCAATCGGATTGTAAAGGCCTGCAAGCCATTTCAAGTGGTTTTTTAAGAGCTTTCAAATGAAACTCACGGGATCGACGTAGCTATAAAATTTGCAGAGCTATGATTTTTTAAATGGAAACTTCGTGTTCTTCCCATGTTAATCAAATGGGAAAACTTAAAAAATCTTGCTCGACCCCTTAAAATCATCCGATCGGGTTCATCTTTGCGCAAAATTCTACGGATGCAAGATACATTCCAGTGAATGCTCACCATTTGAAATCGGAAAGTTTTATTGTTTTTTTTTCGAGCCACTCTAATATTTATATCTGACTGATAAACATCGCATGAGTTTCGATAATGTTCTTAGAAATAAATTCCTCGGTCAACGTCCTAGAAAACCTTTCGATCTTTACCAATCGCCCCATGCACTTATCAATACTCACGAATTCATTCCAAAATCTTTATCGCATCGTGATAAAAAAAAAAAAAAAAAAATATTCGAACATGATTTTAAAATAATGCATCAAAAATTCGATTTCTAATCTTCATTTTTTTTTCCTTCGTTTCGTAATCATTCGGCGGACATGAAAAATTGTTTGAAAATCGTTGCGGATAGATCGCTGCGAAGCCTAAGAGTGCTTAACGACATTTTTAGATGACAAATTGTGGATGTGGTGCATGGAGCCAAAGAATTCGAAAATCCTTTAGGAACACTAAGATAGGCGACGTTCAGCTTGTATGTATACGTTGTGGCATGCTGCATGGACATTAATTCGTTATTTCTTTCTTTCTTTTCCGTTAATTATTTTTAACTGCGTTAAACATCGCAGAAAGCTCTGATGGTAAGCGATTAATCGATTCTGATAACAAACTAAAAATTTTATTTCAAAGATTGACCGAAAAGTTTCGTATTTTGGGTTATTCGAAGTATTTTTTTCTCTTCTTTCGTAGGTTAGATTTTAATTCCGATGAATCTTGAAGATTCGAGCTTTTTATATTGAAGCATTGCCATTATTTTTATTGTTTTGATAATTTTATTTGACGTTTTATTAATGTGGTGAATTCGAGTATTTACATTGAAAAAAATTGTAGTTGGGTTTGTAACACTGGGCACGCTTGTAAAAATTTTCCTGCATTTTCGAATCCTCGAGAATTCTGTTGCCAGTCAAGTGTCGGAATGTTTTTTTTTTTTTTGGATTAAAGTGCATAAGAAATTTTTTCGCGTTGGAAAAATGGTATAATTAATTGATAATCCCGCATTAGTGATTGAAATAATCTGTAATGAAGCCTAGCCGATAGCGGAATGATCGATAGATTTTATTTCTACTAGAAAACCTGCTTATTGTTCAACGTTGATAATAATTTGTCGAAGATTTATTCGAATTCGTAGCATTGGGAATGTTAAATCGAATAGAAGCGAAGCTAAATGAACTTTTTACTTTTGTCTAAGTTTTTCGTCGTTTTTTTTCGTTCAATCTATCGACGATTCGTGATTCGGTGAAGAATACAAGCGTGACGTGTTATTCGGCAGGTGAAAAAGATGCAGGACAGGGTACAGAAGACGAAGGAAGAGGTGCAAAAAGCCAAGGAGAAATACGAGGCTGCGTTGCAAGAGATCAATCAGTACAATCCCAAATACATGGAGGACATGACTCAGGTGTTTGAAAAATGCCAGGAGATGGAAGCTCAGAGACTTCAATTTTTCAAAGACGTACTTTTTGGAATCCACAAATGTCTCAACATATCTCAGGATCCAGTGTAATTATATTCATCTTCCAATTCAATTTTTTTCACATCCAAATATAAACAAATAAATAAAATGAATATAATTTTTTTAAAAATATTATTATATATTAATAGGATAAATTGAGAAAAAAAATCATTATAAAGGTTATATGTTGAGAAGAAAATTGAATCGTTGATTTCACATTTTTTATTCACTTTTCAACTATATGGAAAAAAAATAAAACATTACATTTTTTTATATTTACATTATTTTTTACGGGTTTAAATGGATTACCGATTGAAACCATGGTACACATCATAATTTTACCAATAATTATCCAATCTGCTCAAATTAAAAATATTCTAGTAAAATTATGTAGTAGTGATTGTCTGACGGAGGGATTTTTCTTTTTCTAAAAGAAAAGAATTGCAGTATTTTAAACTTTAGTATGCAATTAAAAAACAAAATTAGTGTTCAATAATTTTTAAAAAATTTCCCAACCAACAAATGAAAAAAAACCTCTCGTTAGACTATAGATAAAATCATTATCAAGTCTCAGAAAAAAGTGGAAAAATGTTAAAAATCGACGGAGTTATTTCTCCGTCTAAAAACATTCGGAAACATAGAAAAATAACGCTAAATATATATATATGATTGGTTCCATAAACTATAGGCATCGGTCCGGGTGACCCCCCCTCAGATTCTTTTCAAATTTTTTTGGGATACAGTCCTTGATGACCTATATGTGCCTGAATTTTTTCAGATTTTTTCCTCCATTATTTCGGCTGTAGTAATTAAGGGCATTTCCTGACATTTCCGTTTTTTTTTTTTTTCAATTTAATTTCATAGTATTGTATCGCAAAATGAAAATTACACTCAGAATGCATTTCTATGTGAAATTTTCTCAACTTTTTGAAAAAAATATTGATTCTCAGTTTGGACTAACGCAAAACTCTCAAAATTGACCTTTAATAATAAAAAGCTATTTTTCGGCCATTGCGCATGTCTGAAATTTTTTTTCAATATTTTTTTCAGAAAGCTGAGAAAATTTCACATATAATACGTCAAATTCACGTTGGGATGTCTGTAAAAACTGCTAGAATCGATGAAAGTTCAAAAATTCAATGATAAACCAAATTTTATTTTCTCCCTTCAAAATGTATAAATTCTCCTTCAATCCTCTTGAGCTATCGATCATTTTGAATTTTTGTCTTTTAGATAGAAATGCAATGTCTTGACTACTCCCAATATCCTGCAGTGAAAGAAAGTTATACGATTATTTATACAATGAAATCAAAAATAGGCCTGCAACATTTCTTGAAAATATTTCTTTAATTGCAAAATAGTTTTTATTCGTTTTTAAAAACTTGAACAATAGAAAAATTCGAAGAATTCGACACAGGCCTTACAATAGCGGAACCTAAGTTATTGCTAATTGGCGTAACTGTCTCAAACACGATTTCGTTATGGTTCATTTATTTCAAGTCGAATTGGTAGCTTACTTAAATAAAAAATTTCATGTGGTAAAAAGAATTCACTACTTCAGTGATGGAGCGCCGCAGCAATTTAAAAATAAAAACGCATTTACAAATTTATGTTATCATGAAAATGATTTCGATATTGAGGCTGATTGGCATTTTTCGCGACCGCGCATGGCAAAGGACCGTGTGATGGTTTGGGAGGGGCCATTAAGCGAAATGCAAGAAAAAGGTCGTTGCAGATGGACCCAGACGAACACATTCTCACACCATACGATTTGTTTGAGAGGACAAATCAAAGTCTGCCAAATATCGACGTTGAGTTCGTTGAGGGAACGAAATATTTTGAATTAAAGCCAACGTTAGATGAACGAGCATCTCACTCGAAATCAATCAAAGGGACCCGATCAATTCACAACATTACGCCAATTAGCAATAACTTAGGCTCCGCTATTGTAAGGCCTGTGTCGAATTCTTCAAATTTTTCTATTGTTCAAGTTTTTAAAAACGAATAAAAACTATTTTGCAATTAAAGAAATATTTTCAAGAAATGTTAAGGCCTATTTTTGATTTCATTCTATAAATAATCGTATAACTTTCTTTCACTGCAGAATATTGGGAGTAGTCGAGACATTGCATTTCTATCTAAAAGACAAAAATTTAAAATGATCGATAGCTCAAGAGGATTGAAGGAGAATTTATACATTTTGCAGGGAGAAAATAAAATTTGGTTTATCATTGAATTTTTGAACTTTGATCGATTCTAGCAGTTTTTACAGACATCCCAACGTGAATTTGACGTATCATATGTGAAATTTTCTCAGCTTTCTGAAAAAAATATTGAAAAAAAATTTCAGACATGCGCAATGGCCGAAAAATAGCTTTTTATTATTAAAGGTCGATTTTGAGAGTTTTGCGTTAGTCCAAACTGAGAATCAATATTTTTTTCAAAAAGTTGAGACAATTTCACATAGAAATGCATTCTGAGTGTAATTTTCATTTTGCGATACAATACTATGAAATTAGATTGAAAAAAAAAAAAAACGGAAATGTCAGGAAATGCCCTTAATTACTACAGCCGAAATAATGGAGGAAAAAATCTGAAAAAATTCAGGCACATATAGGTCATCAAGGACTACATCGCAAAAAAATTTGAAAAGAATCTGAGGGGGGGTCACCCGGACCGATGCCTATAGTTTATGGAACCAATCATATATAAAATTTTTGAATTTTTTTTCTTTAGTTGAAAAGTTGATAAAAAATATGGAAATGACAATTCAATTATTTTTCACCATGTAACCTTTATAATAATTTTTCAAATTTATTCGGTCCTTAACAAGACAGAATTTCCTTAATAGTTTAAAAACGATTTTGAAAAAATTAATGCGATGACATATTTTTTCTATGGTTCAAACGTAATTATTATCATTTTTGTTTCTTTTTTCACGAATTCACAGACTTCCACAAATTTACGAGGAGTTCTATCAC
Source organism: Sussaba pulchella (assembly GCA_963971145.1). Classification (NCBI taxonomy): domain Eukaryota; kingdom Metazoa; phylum Arthropoda; class Insecta; order Hymenoptera; family Ichneumonidae; genus Sussaba; species Sussaba pulchella. The sequence goes on along the minus strand of OZ020165.1, from coordinate 5,819,809 downwards.
ACGATAAACAACGCCGATCACGAAAAAGACCTCAAATGGTGGTCAAACAACCACGGGGTCAATATGGCGATGAATTGGCCTCAGTTCGAGGTAAGTTGAGAGAGAAATAACATCCATGTATCCGAAGAATTGCATGGTTCACATAATTGCTAATGATTGAATGTTCGTCGCTAGGACTAGAAAGCTCGAAGGGCGTAGAAAAAAAAATCGATCCGTACGATTCGATCATTCCCCACTTATTCCTAGATTTTTATCATAGATTCGTTACAGAACAACGACGAATTCCGATTCGATTCGATTATTTTCGATTTTTTGTTATTCTTCGAAGAAAAAAAATACACTAGACGTAAAAATTAAGGGATATGAAAAAGATCTTAAATGTTTAGTTGATATTCAGAGGTCTGTAACTTGTCGAAAAATGAATGTAGAGAAATAATGAAAAAGGCAAACCGCAGCTTCGAATCTCTAGTTTTGAGATCTTCAAAGTTCAAATATTTTTATCATTAACCGTTGCCGAGTAAGCAGCGTAAACAATTTTTTTTTTTCAATTTTTTGCTTGCCTTAGAGAAAGTTCATGGACTTGAAGAATTATTTTTTTCAGTAAATCTTTTTAAAAGCTTTCCCATTCGCTCTTTCAATTGATCAAATCTTCTGTGCATTCAATTAAATCGGGTAGTTTGACGGTAGATAAAAAAATTAGTTGTAGTTCGATGCAACGAAGTTCAACATCAGTTTCATCAAATTTTGGTTTAGCTTGACGTCGGTTATTTTTATTTTTTTCAGTTTAACCAATTTTTATTGACAAAATCGTGCGTCGGCGTTTGTTAATAGCATCTTCGTGTAATCGTTTAGCGTATAAGGAATGCGTGCATGTCATTGTGTTTGGACGTTGCTATTTTTATTACGCAGGATTACACAGAAGAATTTCGCGACATCACCAAAGGCTCCAAGTCTAAGGAATCGTTACCCGCGGGATCCATCACCCTCATCAATCAACGTCCCGTCGGCGAGGATCTGCATGTAAAGTTTTGTTTCATTTACTCAAAAAAAAAAAAAAAAAAAAAAAAAAAAAAAATCCAGACTAACACAATTTTTTTTCTTTTTTTTTTCAAAACGAGAATAACGCAAAATGATTTCTGCCGGGATTTGAGATTAATGATTGCACTTGATACACTCTGATAATCGTGTTTGGTATTGAAATAACATATATAACGTTACGACTCATTCGCAATTAAGGCGTTGGGCCACTCTAGAGGCCGGAAAAATAGGCTTTTTAGGGGATTTTTTTTCAGAAAAATTAGAAAGTCAATCGAGATTATAAAAAAGGTATTTATTATTCATATCAGTGACTGTATACAATAATTTTTTTGAAGTGATTGATTTCAAAATGGCGGCTGTGCAGCGTTTTTGCGATGACGTCTCCGTTTTTCTAAGGTCCACGGCCGGACAAACAGCTCCTGTAATTTTCTAATTAGAAAGAGTCAATGAATTTTTTTCGATTATACATAATCATAGCGATAGAAGGACGTACCATTTTTTCGATATATTGATTTTTGGCCAAATGGCGCCCTTCTAAAGTGAAAAAGGAAAAATTTGCCTAAAAAATAGTCAGAAAATTGTTAATAACAAATAAACTATGCAATATAAAAAAAATCCTACGTACTTTCATTGACAATGTACTTTCAAAGATATATTCAAAATTTCAAGTGAATCGGTTGACAATTGTTTTAGTTAGGTTTCCGGCCAACTTGAAAAATGCAGTTTTGAGATAAACGCATTTAAATTTTTGAGTAGTAGAAGCCAGTATCAGGCGGCCTTGTACTAAAATCCGAAAACCGAGTACTTAGAGATTTTTCCCGGCTATAATCTTTTGGGACATCTATTTTGAGGTACTGAGGGACAATTTAAAAAAAAAATCGTATTTTCGTAAATTCTAGAGTGGCCTAACCCCTTAAAATAACGTAAATAGAACTACGACTCATTCGCAATTGACGCAAAATGTCTATGGAGCGATCTAGGAATTGTTTTTCTTTTTTTCGTATTTATTTATTTAGCGATTCGTCTTTAGATAAATGAGAATGTAAGCTTTTGATCGTTGTTCGCTTTTCGTCGACTTCGGTGATCAATAATTTCTTAAGAATAATATAGTTGCGGCATGTTACGAAGATTAGATCGATCTCGAATAGCATGAAACCATTAGACCGTTCCGATTAAGATGTTCGTTCGTTATCAGTTCTAGTCGATAACCGTAAGATAATCAATAAAAAAAATAATGTCTTCACGGATGTATAATCAGTTTCTCAATAATTTCTTTTCAAAACAATATCGATAAACGTCGAACTCGATAAAAAAAAAAAAATAGAACATCACGTTCTTGACCCGAAACAATTTTCTTTTCTTCGAATTATCAAATTTTTCATTCAAATATTTGATCAAGAAATCTTTAAAAAAAAAAAAAAAAAAAAAAAAAAAAAAAAAAAAAAAAAAATAATAATAATAATAGACTGTTAAAATGCACGATTATACATTTAACGATGATTCAAAATGTACGCGAGAGACTTTGCGCGAGACATATCGCTGAAATTCTTAATTTTTCTAACGTTAAGGAAAAATTGGAACAGGAATTCCCACCGGTCAATCACAAAGCGAAAGCGAAGCCCGCAGCGCGGGTAATATCGTCGGACAGTGATCACGGTGACAGTAAAACGGACAGTATCGATTCCACCAAAAATTCGTCGGAAAAAAACAATCACGATGGCAATTCCGTGAACAGAAATTCAACGATTACGTAAGTTTATTCGAGTATTTCGGTGATGTTCGATCGCAAAATCGAACGAAATACCTGTAAAACCCCCTTAATTATTGCTGCTTGGACAGAAGTTTTTTTTTCTTCTTTTTTTTACTTATCGGTTCTTCTTTTTTTTACTTATCGGTTCTTCTTTTTTTTTTTCTTTAGAAACGGAACGAACGCGAAACAAGAATCAAATCCTTTCGATGAAGAAGAATGGGACGAGGATGCTGGCGAGGCTCTCGTCGATACCGGCGAACCCGGTGTTCCGGTCAGAGCTTTGTACGATTACGAAGGCGCCGAGGCTGACGAGCTCAGCTTTAAACAAGGTTCGTATTTGTTTGTTTACTCCGTTTTACCCCTATTTTTGGATAATCTGCCACTCGAAGTTTGTCTCTTTTGAATTGAGTGCGAGAGATGTGGCGAAATTTTTCCAAACCGCTTTTCTCCGTCACCGTTGAATTTTCGAATGAAAAAAGAGAACGAACGATGACGTAATGTTGAGACACAGTCAACCGTTCTCGTGTTTCATTCGTGAGATCGATCGTAGACGAGAAAAGTGCTTTACAGTTTTCGTTACCGACCGACCACGTTATCATCTCAAGGTGGTTTATCGAGCGGAAAAAACGTTTTTTTTTTTTTTTCGCATTTTCGGGAAGAAGAATTATTCAAAAGTATTTTCTGAAAAGGTTATTGAAGAATTTTCAAAAATAGCTGAGTTGCAGCTAATTTCGGCGCACATTTTTGTCTAAAATTTGAACGCGTTTATCACGAAACTACATTTTGAAATCGACAGGCAAGATTTCTTGGGAACCACATGACCGTTTTTGTTCAAATTTAGAGGGCTTTTGTAAAAACGTATTTTCCAAAGCTTAAGAGAAAGCTTTACCGGAAAGAAAATTTTGTTCTCGTTTTATTTATAAAAAACTAAAGAAAAATCGGGCCTGACACTTCAAAAAATTCCGCAATTATCTGCTATTTGCCCAAAAAAGAAAGAATCAAGAAAATCCTTCTCTTTTAAAATAACAACTCTTCTACTTTGACTCTTCTGAAACAATAATCAACAACCCGTTTTGTTTTCAAATTATTATTAATTTTTTTTATATTCTGCCTTCCGCAAAAAAAAAAAAGACCGCTAAGAGAAGAAGCATAACTTCGCCATTTCGTGATATTTTCAATTGAAAATTATATGCAAGCTTTTTCAATGAATGCTCCGAGTACTCAAAAAAATATATCATCAATATCTTTATTCATTTAGCCAGAAAAAAATATTTTCTCAAGCGCAGCGAATGGCACATAATAAAAAAAAAAAACTTTTTGACATTGCAGGAGAAATTTTCGAAAAGCTGGAAGACGAGGACGAGCAAGGCTGGTGCAAAGGAAGGAAAGACGGTCGAGTGGGTCTTTATCCGGCGAATTACGTGGACCTGGTGTCGCAGTAGTAATTCGTACGACGAAAAAAAATAAACAGAAACAAACGAAAAAAAAAAAAAAAAAAAGAAAAAGAAAAAAATCCCATGTAAAGCCAAATCCGTTAAGCACCTACACAGCTGCTCAACTCGTACACTTCTGAGGGAACACAGCTACTTAACATTAATTACAACCGGAAACGAAAAGAAGAAAAAAAAAAAAAAGAATTAATAATAATATTAATAAGAATAATAATTCCCATTCCCTTCGTCGTCCTGCTACCGATGTCATTCAATGTTTCGTCGCCATTCGCGACGATATTATTCCGATAAAATGCATTCGCGAATGTTTTTCGCGTGACTGGTCAATCGTATGTTCGATACGAAAATTTATTTGATCGAAAATTGAATTTCGATGATATGAAAAAAAAATTTTTTAAATTAAAAAAATTCGGAATTGCAGGTCATGGAAGTTGTAAGTGTTGTAAGGGCACTTTCCTTTGTAAAATAGAAGCGTGGCTATTGAAAAATGAATGTTTCGAGAAGAACGGAGAAACAGAAAGACGAAAAAAAAAAATCGAGATCAGATAAATCTTCGCTAGTATTAGAAAATGAGAAGCGAAGGATGATGAGACACGTGTGTATGCCAATTATAGATTTTTCGAATAATGTACAGTCATATGTTACGTGACTCGTGAATATCGTTAGATCGATGAGTGTCTTTTTTGGCTGATAACGAAAAAAAAAAAAAAAAAAAAAAATGAGAATTCTATTTAATTTATTTTATTGTTATTAAAGAAGAATAATAAGAAAACAAAAATGATATATATAATATTGAAGTAAAAAAAAAAAAAAAAAAAAAACAAAACAAACATCTAACTACTATCTAAATGGTGTCATTGTAAATAATAGTATTAAAGGTGTAGCAATGCGACGAATCATAGCTATCGTTTGAAACGGACTACATCGAGTTGATATCCGATTATTTATCGCGTATATACGAATAAATGAGCGTTGCGAATTATACGTGCGAATGATTTCACATCCGAGCACATCAAAATTATTTTGTGCGTGAACGAAACTTGGGGGACCCAAAAAAAAAAATCAAATAAATGAAACGTAGACCATTATTTTACGCAAAGAAACGATGAATCAACGTGAAAAACAATTTGAAAACGTTTGAATACAACATCCAAATAATTTATTCTCCGCCACAGAAAATATTCGTAAGAATTATGAAATTTTTATTCTCGCAAAACAATTTTTCTATCGTTTTTTCCGCGTTTTTATGTACTCGTGGTTGAAGAAAAAAAACGCCATACAGCGAAAATTGTTGAACGAATGAGATTTTAAATCTCAATCGTAATTTAATCGCATATTCATTAACCGTTTAGTACGATTTTTGTTATTGTTCATTATTGACGCACTTGTAGCAAAACTAATTAGGATTCCGAAGCTTTAGAACGATGTCACGCGTCGCTTTATCATTAAGGTGAAGCGTTACATCGCCAACATTAAGCAGATTTCCCAAGAATTATGTGTAAATCGACAAATAATCTGCAATACTCAACGTCTGAACGGCTGAATGGAATTCGATGAAATTCGTTGGATCTATGTAGAATCGATCGAGGATCAACCAATATCTCATGTTTTTCTCAAAATCGAAAAAAAAAATTCGTCGGATTTCTTGAGAATAAAAAAAATCTTCATCTGAATTTTTTTCCGGAAAAAACATGAGACACAGTCCATGATCGATTTTCCCGTAGATCCACCGAATTTCATCGAATTCCGTTCAGCCGTTGAGGCGTGAAGTACTCAAGAATATTCGCTAATTTACCGGTAATTCTTGGTAAATCTACTTAAGAACTTCGATGTATCACTTCACCTTAATGTCGCCATAAGCGCATTTAATTAATTTCGAGATTCCATTGCGTTGTTATAAAAAAAAAAAAAAAAATTGCGATCCATTGTTGCTATCGAAATCACGTGGAGAAATCGTGACGAAATCCTTGCGATCGTTAGTATTTCGTAGGTCCCCCCATCCGTGTCTAATTATGTACTAAAACGATGAAAAAGAAACTCATATGGAATCCCGTACTACGTACTCATCTAATACGAGCAGTTTCCAAATATTAGGTTACCCGCATGTTGGGCAAAAAAAAAGAAAAGAAAAGAAAAAAAAAACTGTTCTCTGTGAATAAATTGCGTATCGATATCGCAGTACGCATTGATGTAATGTAAATAACCTATAATGCAACAGGATCTTCAACTCAGTCTGCGTCCGTTTCACCGTTTTTTCTTTCCCTTGAAGAAAAATCACACGATTGATTCTGTCCGAATTGATTTGATTGAAGACCGGCGGGAGAATTTAATCTATTCGATCGAGTTGTGGAGAATAGTTTGTGTATCTGAATATTTTAGATAGATATGACATTTATATGAGGCATTCCATGCGGTTTCGAACGGTCAAAAAGTTGTTCACTCTCAAGAAAAATGAAAATTTTGTCAGATTATTTAATTATGTATGAAAGAGAGAGTAGTGTACATTTTTTCAAAATTTTTGGATCGCATTTTTATGAGGTTTTCAAAATTTTAAAATTTTCTAAGTACCGTTATATCTTTAAAGCATAATACGATTAAGCAAAAAAATCTTTCAGACAAAATGTTACATTTTTACATAAACTTTCTGAATTTTTTGAGTTTAAAAAATGACAATTTTCATAAAAAATATACGAAAATAATTTTTTTCGGTCGGTATGTCACTTTCGATTTCTCTCAAAAAGTTTCAGAAAATACTCTGAAGTGTGCACAATGGACACGTATTTTTTTTTGGATGGCTCGATTAGTTGTTCCAAAGCTATGCTTTATTTTATTAATAATATTTTATTTTGTTTTTTTAAGGAGGCTCGGTCACGGAGGGGCGGGTTGCGCGGGTGTTTAAGCGGGGCCCATTTTTTTTTCAGTCATACGCATGTTTGGCATAATACGGTTGATTATAAACGTATTATTGATAATTTTATACAAGACTAACTAACTGGGCATTGATAAATAAATACCGCAGAATTGGCACAATTTTACGTTACGATACTGCCTAAAGAAGTACGGCAACATCGCAATTCTCCATGCCACCCTCTCCTCTGATCGCCGCTGATTTTCTTCTGACACCGCGAGTTGACAGTTCGAGGATTTTATTGTGACAGAAAATATGCGTTGAACTAACCCGATTCTAAGGCTATGACAGTTTGGTTAGCGCCGCCGCAAAGCGGTGGATCGAGCCAGGACTAAACAAACGAACACCTGATTCCTGTGACGCTGCCAGATCTTCACACGTTCGCGAAACCCATCGGAGTTTTAAATATTTCGACATTTTAACATTGAATATCTTTTTACATAAGTCGATGACCCACAACTTTTTCATTATATTTGGAATCTTTATGACCTAATCAACGTTACTGTGGTTTTTTATCAATATCTGTTGTCTGAGTGCAAAAATATCGCTTCATACAAGTCTTTTGGGGGTGCATCTTCCATAAGCCCTGTGTTAAAAATCCCAAGTTTAACTATTTTTATCTCTCTTATTTAGTCGTTAACCTTATCTGAAACTTTGCATACGTGAATATGGGTACATTATCTATGATATACTTGAAAATTATTTTTTTCTGTTGAGACGTTAGCGACGGAGCCTCCTTAAAAAAATTAATTATTATCGAAAACCATACTCTCCCAAATTGTTTCTCTCAAATTTCTAAATAAGAGAACATATCGAAAATAATAATATTAATGTTTTGGCGTTTATTGGAGCATAGTTCATCGGTAACGTAGATGAAACTCCATTGAACTCGTTGAAAAACTACGCTCTATAATCACTCGTTCAAAAAATTCAATGATAAAATTAATAATTTTCTGTCCGAACATTGTATACTTTTCTTATTGTTGCTCTCTTTTATATAATTAAATAAATTAACAAAATTTAAATTTTTTTGAGGGTGGACAACTTTTTGACCGTTCAAAACCGCATGGAATGCCTCATATATATAGACTGGTTGAAAAAATGTCTATTTTCTTCGGTGTTGCACCCTTAAATGTTTGTTTGGGCCCCTTAAAAGTAACCACCTAAAATTTGAGCAACTTAGCTCATGCCTAAAAAGTCCCGCTTTTTGATTTTGGCTTTTTTCTACAATTCTCGCGATATCTCCTTAACTATGACATTGACACAAAGATGTTATAGAACTTATTTTTTCGACAATTCAATTTCCAAGAAAATAGTCCCTGTTAATTTCGTCGAACGGAGAACATTCATTCAGATATTCGCAAAATCAATGTGAAATATTAAACATTAAATAGATGTTATTTTTTTATAACAGATTAATGTTGTCAATTGGTGTTTTTTATAGCAAGAAGATTGTTTATGGCAATCTTTCATTGGACGAAATAGGACAAGAAGAGACTATATTTACGTATTGAGTACGATGCCGTCATCTTGGATTTTAAATCGTAAGGGAGAATTTTGCAAATATATGAATGAATGTTCTCCTTTCGACAAAAATTAATAGAGATCTTTTTTTGGGGTTTCAACTTACAATAAAAAAGGGTTCTCTAACATTTATTTGTAAATATCATAGTTCAAAAGATATCGATAGAATTGTAGAAGAAAAGCCAAATTCGAAAATTGGGATCTTTACGCATAAGCTGGGTTACTGAAATTTTGGGTGAGTACTTTTGAGGACCCGAACTACCATTCAAGGTCGCACCACCGAACATAGTAGATTTTTTTTAACCATTCTAGTATATATAGTAGGGTGGTTCTTATTTGGGTCATTTTTGAAATGTGATTGGCGACCGGTGTCAATCAATGGCAAAGAAAAAAAAAATTTGAGCCTACTTTGAACCTCTTAGTCCAACTCCTTCACCGTCCGAGAAGCAGGTGAAGTTTCCCGTTTAAAATACACGCAATTTTACTCCATCCCGGTAATTATATTAGTGGAAGGACTAATTATTCTCGAAAAAATCCAATACTATATGGAATCCACGGGTATAAACCCTACTTTCAGGAAAAAAAATGTAACACATGTATGGGTCATTTTTATATTTTATATTTTTTTTTTTTAAATTAAGAATTGATGAATCTGCATAAAATCTGAGCCGAGTCTCAAATATTCTATTTATTTCAGAATTATCCCAATAAATTGCAGGACGATCGTCAGGGACCGGTGCGAAGGTGCGTGTAAATGTGGCATGAAATGACCCATGTGTCATATTTTTTTCCGGAAAGTAGGGTTTATACCCGTGAATTCCATATGGTATTGGATTTTTTCAAGAATAATTAGTCCTCCCACTAATATAATTACCGGGATGGAGAAAAATTGCGTGTATTTTAAACGGGAAACTTCACCTTCTTCTCGGACGGTAAAGGAGTTGGACTAAGAGGTTCAAACTAGGCTCAACATTTTTTTTTTGCCATTGATTGGCACCACTCTCCAATCACATTTAAAAAATGACCCAAATTAGAACCACCCTAATATAAAGTGTTTGTTATTTGGGCGATGTTGGAATTCTAATTGAGACTTAGTTGCTAATCGATTTCAAAAAAAGCCTATTTTGAACCTAGTCCAATTTCAATCGTTGCAATTTCTCTTCCTTTTGGTAATTATGTTCGAATTAATTGGATAATAATCGTCAGCAGAACCGTGTAAACCTAGCATGGAATAACCCATATATATATATACATAAAAATCTCCCAATAATCGAAAATCGGGGGTATAAATGAGCGGGATTACACTAATACGATGTTAATCAATTCTTCAATAGCAAAACAGTTCAATGTATTTGTTTTACTGTCTTCCGACATGAAACCATTGACTATCAAATCGCAACATTCGACAGGTTATGGATGTTTCCTTCCGGCCGTGAATTTGCGTGGAGTAAAATAATAACAGTATACCGATCGTGAAACAAAGCAATAAAATAAACCCTTAGCGTGCAACGAGTTTTTGGCACCTCTATTCCGCTACGGGAGTCTTACTTACCAGCGCCTTAAAAAGTACTCTAAAGTTCCCTCAAAAATTTCAAAAAATTCATGAAATCTCATCAATTATCCTAGTAAAAGAATCAATCGTTACATTACTGAAGAAATCATTTGTTTAAACAATATAATGACGTAAAGACGTGAAAATGTGAAGAACCCAGCACTTGGGCGGGGTCACCCCCGTTGCACACTTGGGGTCAATATCACTGCATTCAATAACGTGGAATTCCGTGACGGGTGTTAAGGTGAAGTGATACATCGCCGTCGGTAAGTAGATTTACCAAGAATTACGAGTAAATTGGCAAATATTCTGCAGTACTTCACGCCTGAACGGCTGAACGAAATTCGATGAAATTTGGTAGATCTATGTAGAATCGATCATGGATAAACCTATATCTCATGTTTTTCCCAAAAAAATTTCCAGATGAAGATTTTTTTTATTGTTAAGAATTCGGCGAAATTTTTTTGCGATTTTGAGAAAAACATGAGATATAGGTATATACATTGATTCTCGATCGATTCTACATAGATCCATAAAATTTTATCGAATTCCGTTCAGCCGTTAAAGCGTGAAGTACTGCAGAATATTTGCCAATTTATATGTAATTCTTGGTAAATTTACTTACCGACGGCGATCCATCACTTTACCTTAAGCGGTTTTACTGTATATTTTACTTTGTGAGAGTATTCATTAGGGTGGTTCTTGTTTGGGTCATTTTTGAAATGTGATTGGAGTGGTGTCAATTAATGGCAAAAAAAAAAATTTGAGCCTAGTTTGAACCTCTTAGTCCAACTCCTTCACCGTCCGAGAAGCAGGTAAAGTTTCCCGTTTAAAATACACGCAATTTTTCTCCATCCCGGTAATTATATTAGTGGGAGGACTAATTATTCTTGAAAAAATCCAATACCATATGGAATTCACGGGTATAAACCCTACTTTCCGGAAAAAAATATGACACATGGGTCATTTCATGCCACATTTACACGCACCTTCGCACCGGTCCCTGACGATCGTCCTGCAATTTATTACGATAATTCTGAAATAAATAGAATATTTGAGAGTTACGGGACCCTACATTGATTGTGATCGTTCGGGAAGGTTGAGTTGAATGTTTTACGTCAATTTTCTCCCACTTGGCTCAGGTTTTATGCAGATTCATCAATTTTTAATTTAAAAAAGAGTGAAAAATATAAAAATGACCCACACATGTGTTATATTTTTTTCTTGAAAGTAGGGTTTATACCCGTGAATTCCATATAGTATTGGATTTTTTCGAGAGTAATTAGTCCTCCCACCAATATAATTACCGGGATGGAAAAAAATTGCGTGTATTTTAAACGGGAAACTTCACCTGCTTCTCGGACGGTGAAGAAGTTGGACTATGGTTCAAACTAGGCTCAACATTTTTTTTTGCCAGTGATTGACACCGCTCTCCAATCACATTTCAAAAATGACCCAAATAAGAACCACCCTAGTATTCATACTCGTTAATTCCATGAGGTATTAGATTTTTCCCGGAATAATTAGTCGTCCAGCCAACATAATTACCGAAAAGTAGAAAAATTGCATGTATTTTAAACAAGAAGCTTTACCTGCTCAGGGGCAACATTTATAATTGGACTAGAAGGTTCAAAATACGCTTAAAATTTGTTTCTCCCCCTTTTCAATCGATCGCTAACCCGTCCCAAATGCGAAATTCAAACATGACCAAAATAACAACAATACAAGATGAATTCTTTCTTCAGTATTGAAAAATTCGCATCGTAAATGATAACCGGACTTCTTAGTGACAAAGACCGCGCGTAAACACTACGATTTCATTATTTTTTGGGTAAAAGTGCAAGTAAAAATAATAACCAACATTCGTTTGTTTCTCGAGTGTCCTCGTTTCATTATTGAAATTCACATTTCATACAACAGCGTGATAATTACATCAGTAACTTCTCATTGTTTTCATTTTCCATCACTCCATGTAGTTAAAGATAAGTTGAATGATATATCTCAAATATTTTTTTCGCGAATACCAAAAACTCGACGACTGACACGTGTTCCGTAACGTTGAACGTACCCTTAAGGTGAAATGATACAACCCCGACGGTCAGTAGATTTACCAAGAATTACGTGTAAATTGGCGAATATTCTGCATTAATTTACGAAAGATTTTTTGTCATTGTAAAAAAATCCGTGCAATTTTTTTGCGATTTTGAAAAAAAAAACATGAGATATAGGTTAGTCCTCGATCTATCGTTCCGGACGTGATTTTACGTGGAGTTAAAATAATAACAATTTATACTAATCGTTAAACAAAGCGATAAAATAAATTAAATAAAAAAAATTCATGTAAATATCATATAACAATATGATAGTACTAGAATCGATCGTTATATTACTGAAGAAATCATTTGTTTGAACAATAAACTGACATAAATAATAAAAAATAAATAAAATGAATAATCAACCTAAATCTCATATTTTTTTTTTCAAAAAAAAAATTGAGATAAAGTTTTTATTTTATCGTAAAGAAATTCGCTAAATTTTCTTGCGATATTGAACAAAACGAGATCTAGATTGGCCCACGATCGATTCCCCATAGATCCACCAAATTTAATCGAATTCCCCTCAACCGTTAAGGCGTGAATTACACCGCAAAATATTTCACAATTTACACCTAATTCTCGGTAAATCTACTCACCAACAGCGTTCCATCACCTCGACCAAATATATTCCATAGTTTCGAAAATTCCGTGACAGCTAAAAATTCGAAATTTTCATTTCAAAATTGCCGATCGAATGATTCAATATTTTTTTTTTTTTTTTGTCTCGATAAGAATATATCAAGGAATATACATGAGATAAATGTAAATAACATTCGTCAAAGTTCGGGTTTTCGACGATTCTCGGCGTGAGAAAGAGAGAGAGAGAGAGAGAGAGAGAAGTATTTTAAGTCGTTCCGACGAAATAACGTTTCTCGTTTCAACAATCTCTACGATCGTCGATCGAACTTTCATCAATGTGTATTAACGTGGCTCTGAAGTTCCTCAAGAGTGAGAAAAGGTTTGTCGCAAAGCAAACAAATATGCGCATTGCCATTGTGAACGTCCAAATGTTCCGACAATTCGTCCTCGGTTGCGAAAAAATCGTCGCAAATAACGCAAACGTGTTGTTCAACCTGTGAATTATCAATTCCACGTCTTTCCCACTCGGCTATGGCGACTTCTTCCTCGTGGGCTTGCATGTGAAGCATCAAAAGCATCTCCGAATCAAAATTTTCCGAACATTGTCCGCAACTGTGAATTATTTCGGTTTTAATCGATGATTTTTCACCATCGACGATTCCGATACTTATCAAATTCGGATTGTCATCCTCGTCGTCGAACAAATGTTTTTCCACGTGATTTTCCAAAACGTCTTCGGACAAAAAAGTTTCGCTACAAATCGCGCACTCGTAATCCTTACAATTACGTCTTTCGTCCTCGCTCATGTCGTCGCAATGTTTTTGCAAATGATCCTTCAATATTTCTTCATCCGTAAAAGTTGCATCGCAAACGAAACACGTGTAACTGTCACGATTTTGCGTAACAATTTTCATCGTATTTTTTTCTTCGACGTCATTCAAAATCGTTTGTTCGACGATCTTCGTTGTTTCATTTTTTTCGGTTTTATCGTTCGTTAATTTAACTCGTTTATCCGCAATTTTGTGAGTTTCTTCGTGTTTTTCGAACAATTGTTCGTTAAGAAAAGTTGCTTCGCACGTGCGACATTTGTAAACGTTTCTCAAACTTTCGCAAACGTGATTTTGCACGTAACGCGCTTCTACAACGGCGTGACATCTTTTGCATCTCATCATTTTTTGTTTTTGAGGTTTTTTGTGTGTAGCGAAATGAATTTCAACTTGATTTCGAGTTTCGTAAGAATTTCCGCAAACACCGCAAATGTGTTTTTCCAACGTTGGATTAACGTTCGCGATCGTGGTTTCAACGTTGTTAGATTTTTTTACGAACGTTGATTTTTCCGGCAATAACAATGATTTTTTATTTTTTTGCGAATTTACGATATGCGATGATCGAACGGATTTCGTCAATGCCGGACGATAAGTTTTTATTTTTTCGGTTTTAACGTCCGTCGTGGTTTTTTTCACGTCTCGGGTGATCTTTGAGTCTTCGTCGTCCGTACCGTAAGGCGATGCTGTGTTGTAATCCGCGTATCTCGCCGGTTGCACGCTTCTACGTTTTCCAAGAGGTACGATTGGTAATTCATCAATTTTTTTACTCGTCGTTTTAATCGTATTTTTCGAAATTTCCGTTGTTTCGTTGGTTTTACGTTTTCGACTCGTACGATTCAAAACGTTAAAAATTTTCTTATCTTGACGAATCAGAAGCACTCGTGGTTGAAAAATTTTCGATCTCATAGCCGCTTTCAAAAATTCACCCGCAAACGTCTTGTTTCCACGATTTTTCATTATTTTCGAATTTTCCAAATTTTTTCTTATCGTTTTTTCAACGATTGTTTTCAATTGACGATCGAGAATTTGAAACGCGCTTTTTATCGTTTCATCGTTGTCATCGAACGTTCGTGAATCACCGGCAACGATGCTTATCATGTCTTTCTCGACGAAATTCGCCAATTCCAATTGAACTCGTTGCAAAGCTTCCAATTCCGTACCTTCGACTTCGATGTTCAAACAAGTGTCGATCATTTTTCTTTCGAATTTCGACGTTTGAAAATTTATTGGATTTATTCGACGCAATTGTACGGCATCGATTATATCCGTGTTTATTTCTTTATTCGTTTCGTCGTTCGTCAACGATGACGTATCGATGATTTGCGTGGGATTGAGATAATGCGGTTCCGACAGAACGAGAGTCGACGTTACCGCAAATGTCGCACCGTCGACCATTAATTCCGATCTTATGGAATTCGGTAATGAATTATTTTTTACGTTTGACAATTTTTTCGTATCATCGACGATTGAATTGTTTAAATTATTCGCGATTGGCAATGAAGAAGTTGACGCGACGTTGTTGGAAGACGAATGAACGTCGTTGACAACAATTTTCGTTATTTCCGTTTTTACGTTGGAATTAATTTTTTCTTTGCGTTGTTCGGTTTCGGTGTCGTGAATAATTTGATTTTCAATTTCCACGTTTGTCACGTGAAAGGATGATAATTTGTTGTTTGATTTTTGCAACGCTCTCGTCGTCATACGACGTTGAGTTTCGGCGATTTTTTCGGCGTTGCACTTTGCCCGAGCTTTTTGCACGGGTGACAATTGATCGTCGTCCGAACCCATGGAATCCGTGTCGGTTTCGTTTTCTCCGGTTGCCGCTAGAAGAGCTTTTTTTCTCGCCACCCAACGTTTCGTCGATTCCATACGTCTTTCCGTTGTTTTTGATCGTCTGACGATTATTTGTTTGACTTTTGACGAAATTGCGGAATTCACGGGATTCATTTCCGACGTTATTTCCGAATCTTGACTGGGTTCGGTGGGTTTGTTGGTGTCGGGATCGTCCTTTCGTGGGGGGAAGAGAGAATGAAAGATTAGAAAGTATTATTTGTAAATTTTTGGTTAATCGTGGAAGTTTTTCGTGGAGTTGATGTTTGGAAACTGGGGGAGAGTATGATATCCGTGGCGCCGCGATTTGTTGCTATTTTCGTATAGAACACCTCAAAATAAGTCGAAAATGAAGAATAAAATTTTTTGATATCTCGCTTAGTTTTCGAGTTATCGAATTTTGAAAATTTTTTTTTTTTGTCCGAAATTTTTTTTTTTTCCTTGTCCGGTTTTTTTGGGTACTCAGGGATTTAGGGTTATTGTTAGTTTTTGGGTACTCGTGGATTTAGGGTTATTGTTAGTTCTTTTATTTTTTATTTTGGGTACTCGGGGATTTAGGGTTATTGTTAGTTTTTGGGTACTCGGGGATTTAGGGTTATTGTTAGTTATTTTATTTTTTATTTTGGGTACTCGGGGATTTAGGGTTATTGTTAGTTCTTTTATTTTTTATTTTGGGTACTCGGGGATTTAGGGTTATTGTTAGTTTTTGGGTACTCGGGGATTTAGGGTTATTGTTAGTTTTTGGGTACTCGGGGATTTAGGGTTATTGTTAGTTCTTTTAGGTTATTATTTTGGGTAGTCGGGGATTTAGGGTTATTGTTAGTTTTTGGGTACTCGGGGATTTAGGGTTATTGTTAGTTCTTTTATTTTTCATGTTGGGTACTCGGGGACAAGGAAAAAAAAAAAAATTTCGGACAAAAAAAAAAATTTCAAAATCCGATAACTCGAAAAATAAGCGAGATATCAACAAATTTTATTCTTCATTTTCGTCTTATTTTGGGGTGTTCTATCCAAAAAGTGCATAAAATTGAGGCGCCACGGATATCATACTCTTGCCGGAAACTGTCTAAAATTTCGTAGATAGCTGTGATATTTTATGCCTGTCGTGAGTTTGGGGTACAATTGGTCGAAGGTGAAGAAAGTTATTCACTCATTGGAGCTTATTTAAGCTTAGAGCTTTTATTGGAGGTTGTTCACTGAACAATGTTCAGTGATATGAATTATTTGAAAAATTCGAATTCCTATGGAGTACGATTTTAATGACCGATCTTCACCAAATTCCATGCGTAATGAAGTCAATTAAAATTCTGTACTGATAGCGAGTGCGAATTTGAATTATCTAAACAAAACGGAATTTTTTTCAACAACTGAGTCTCATAAAATCTGAACGTTTCAATGGATCTGGCACAACTTTGATACCAAACATTCGTAAGCATTGTTCTGTTCGTATAAAATTATTTAGACTGATAATTCAAATTTTGCAGATGCTAGAGAAATAGCCAACATTTTGCAGAAATTTTAAATCGCTGCGTAAAGCGAGCGCCTGTGCTAATTATTATGCAAATAATATTTGATTGCGATTATCAACTTGGCGCGTAAGCAAAGTTTGGGTGCAGCAGCTCGAATCGTTTTTGATTTGTAGACGTTTGAATTTTTCCAAGTCATTAGACTTTCAAATCTAATCAAATCAAATTGAGTAAAATCAAATCAAATTGAGTCAAATGCTTGAATTATCGAATGCCAGGCTTTGGGATGGAAATTTGTTTGTTCCGGCAGCTTTTAGATTCGGAGTATATAATATCAGAAAACATCTGGCCGAATGGGAGTTCAATCGGAGTAATTTAAAAGGTTTTGTGCAATAATTATAGGGATTCTAATTTTAATTAACGGTCGAAAGAAATTTTTTGATCGGTTGAAATCGTTTTTTCAAGTAAATATAAATCAACCTTTTCTACTCATCTACTTGCATTTATTCCAATTAAAAATTATCAATTTATTACGTTATCATTCATTTGCGTTAGAAACATTTTCGGCAGTTTTTATTAATTATCATCGATAAAAAAAAATGTCCTCTACTCCAAGTGAGCGTAATATCATGTTTTGCACTCGGTTTCAATGCTCAAATATTTGTATATACTGGAAACATCGATTGCAATGATTCGAACGATTTTTTTCATGTGTCAATCAAATGCAGAATCGATACAACGACTGCGGAACATCTTAAGACAGTCCGATTCGGCTCAGCTTTGTCTAGATATTTCTGATCATCGGAGAGATGTTTTTTTTAGACATTTACTTAAAAAGTGGTTCCGCCACATTTTGAAAGATTTCGAATATCGTGACATGAAAATCCCAATAACAATTTTTTTCACCGTCACATTTTTATCCATAAGAATCAAAATCAATAGAGAACCCAAAGATTGCTTTCTCATCTTCGCAACATGTCTTATAGCAGGAAAAAAGTTGCTCGAAACGTTTATGCTCGCCGTTGCAAGGAAATACGCGTAAAGTGACGTAGTTACAAAAAATTTCGACTTACTTTAAGCGAATCTTTCATAACTGCCGGATTGTCGTTCAAACTGCTCGGCTCCACAGTTTCAACATTTTTTTCAAGGTCAACTATATCCATGGATGTCGGCGCAGACGTTTCGGATTTCAATTGCTTCTAAAAAAAGATAAAATTTTAATTTCTTTCTTGTAAATATTGCATTAAGAATAATCCCCAGTGATCGGGGAACAAAAAATCATTTCTTTGACTCACACCGGCGCCTTCTGCATTCGAATCAATTTCCTCGGTACGTATCTCCGCATCGCTGTGTTTTCTTTTTGCTACGGGGGCCTACAAGAAGTAAGTCGTATAAAGAAATAACCTAAATTATGATGAGGGTTTCCACAATTTTTGCTAAGGTGATTCTCAAAAACGTCTCCCAAATTCCATCAAATTGGAGAATTACCCAGCTAAATAAAACCCTGAAATTGCGTCGTCTTAACCTTCTACGGAAGCATGTCGAAACAAAAACCTGATAAAAAATACTCATTTAGGAACAACTGTCAAAGTATATCCTTCTCATCTACAACCTATAATAAAACAACTGCCGCAGACAATCTTCAGATTGATGTTTATATTTTAGAGAATTATTGTAATTTAGATTTTGGCTTTGGCACAGCATAATTAAATTTCTTTCAAATACAATAAATGTATTCATGTTTTTCTAAAAATTGTAATTTTAAGGTAGTTGGCATAGCGCTCCTTTGAGAATAAACTGTTTGGAATAAAAATCTCTTTCAAAGGATTTTTTCTAGCGGAATTGTTTAGCCGGAGTTTGTTTGACGGAGTTGCTTCGACAAAGATTTTTGGCCATGGCTCCAGCTTCTACGCACGAAAAAGTACTTTCTTTTCGCCCTCAGGCTATCGCAGAACTGTTACGATCCAAAATCCACAAAGCATTCGGCCCAATCAAATCCTCGCAATACTCACTCTGTCGTCCAAGAGATCGCCGAGCAGCAAATGCTTCTGGAGCGCATCGTTGGAACGAACAAACTGTGTCTTGAAATCGATCCACATGTCCAGTTTGTAAAGACAAACGTGACACAAATTTCTCGGCAAAGATTCCCCATCTTCGATCTGTCAATACCCAACAATGCAACAAGAATCAATAAAAAAAAAATCAACGAATCACTCCCAAATCAAATAACCTAACCTCAAAATCGAAAAAAAAAAAAAGAGAGTAAAATCGAAAACTTCGGATTGATGGAGTAAACATACAGAAATGGATGTGGATTTTTCAAGATCGTCGATCTTCACTCGGAGATTGTCGGAAAAGATATCACTCATGCATCCGTCGTCACATAGGCACACGCGACATTTATCGACGACGCTGCCGAATTTTCGTTTTCTCGGCATTTTCCCGGCCTTTTGCTCTTTTCCCCGATTAATTGTGAGCTTACGAGTGCGCGATTTTGTGCGCGTGTGCGTCACCTATGGGGCGGCAGAGACAGTTGGACGCGTTCGGTTAACCCCGCCGTCGTTATCGGATGCGTTGCACCGACGGGCAACGCGGCGTCGGCGGCGTTATCGAAATTACCAAAACAACGATCGAGCTAAATTAATTCGCGGAAATCTAATTGCGCATCTTCTTTCTCAAACGTATTGAGCTTTGTTCTGGGATTGGGTGGCTTTTAATAGCTGAAATATATGGAGATAACGATATATTTAGCATTTATTTTAATAGATAATTTGGAAATCTGAAGTCGAAGAATTATGCGCATGTGGCGCCTTCGGCGGCGCCATGAACGGATGATTTTGTTACCAGGCTGCGTTCGAGGTGCAGGGATCGGAGCGACACACCTGGACATCTAGACGGAGAAAGCGAATGCTTACTTTTCGCCATATTACCGATTAAGACGGTAATGAACGGGAATTATACGAGTTTTGGGGAAGGTCTAAACTTCCACCCGTCCAAAGTTCCAGTGGGAGAACTTCCTCTCGTTAGATCTTCCACCAGGTGACTGGCGCGCCATCTAGTCCGACCTTACCGACTCAGCTCTACTAGTGACTCACTGTAGGTAACCGGGGAGAGCTTTGCACGCGACCGATCAGTCGGTCTCAACCTTCGGCTCCTAATCCGAGTTTTCAATACATAATAAAGAGCCCGAAGCTCACAAGTTTTCGAAAGCACTGGGCTCTGATATGACCTCAAAAACTGGAGACTTCCTTAAGGGGACTGAGTCACCTAAAAAGTCGAAGGAAAAAAAAATTCTTTTTTGTGACAAGATTAATCTACATTTTCATTCTAATTTATCCTTATAAAGTATCTATACTTAGCTATCTTTTCAAATTTTTTCAGAACCATATCAAGCATCCGAACGCTGTGATATTTTCCCAAAGTTTGGGAGCTTGTTGTAAGATTCAGACCGAATAACTCAACCGATCGTGGACTTTGACGTCTCATTTTGTTCAGAACACACATAATTCCGAAGTGAATTTGGGAATTTGGAATGCGAGGTACGATGAAGTTATGGTGACCTATTATTCAACTGTTTTTCCACAAACTTTGTTTCCTTTTTACGTTATAGGCTGCCAAAATGTTTAAAGTGCATCCAAAAAAAAATCCCACATTCACTTCGGAATTATGTGTTTTCTGAACAAAATGAGACGTCAAAGTCCACGATCGGTTGAGTTGTTCGGTCTGAATCTTACAACAAGCTCCCAAACTTTGGGAAAATATCACAGCGTTCGGATGCTTGATATGGTTCTAAAAAAATTTGAAAAGATAGCTAAGTATAGATACTTTATAAGGATAAATTAGAATGAAAATGTAGATTGATCTTGTCACAAAAAAAAATTTTTTTTTTCCTTCGACTTTTTAGGTGACTCAGTCCCCTTAACGCTTTCGAAATCATTTAAGCTTTGGGCTCTTCATTATGTATTAAAAACTCGGTTTAGGAGCCAAAGATTGAGACCCACTGATCGGTCTACAGAGCTCTCCCCAGTTACCTACAGTGGGTACCTAGTAGAGCTGAGTCGGTAAGGTCGGACTAGATGGCGCGCTAGCCACCGCGTGAAAGATCTGACGAGAGGAAGTTCTCACAGTGGAAGTTTGGGCGAGTGGAAGTTTGGACCATCCTTTATACGAGTTGTGCTGTGTCGTAATTGCCCAGAGGAAAAGTTGCCCAAATTTATCTCGAACTGATTCCGACAATTATCGCGATCCGAGCGTCGTCGTTACCGACCGAGCTCTACTCAGTGCCAATTATTGTGTGGGCAGCGACTGCACGTGCAGAGGAAGATAGCTAAGCTCGGTATCTCTGTTTTTTTCTCGACAGTCGTTTAAAGAGATGTATAGAGATAACGCGTTTAGTTATCGCTCTCTGTACGCGGCTTGCCACGTTGGCAAAGGTGTTTTTTCATTGATGCACGAATGCTAATTGCTTACTCAAATAATACTAACTGCGTCGAAATATAGTTTTTTTTTTTAATTTTCGCGGTATCGTAGTGAACAGTCTTGCTCTCACCTATCACCCTAGTGGTAAAGAACGGTAGAGTATCCCTTCTTCCTTGCGAGGGATGCAGGTGTTTTTCTTCTTGCCTGCAGCGGAGTACAGATGGTTGCCTGCTCGTCCAACGTCCTATACGTTATTGAAGCCTGTGAGTAGGCAACGCATCGGACTCCGCTGCATGGAAAAAAAGGAAAACCCCTGCGTGCCTTGGACAAAGGATGGGATGGCCCATCGCTCCCTACCACTAGCTGCATAGATAAGGGCAAAACGCGTCTTAGAAATTCGGAAAGTGGGAGACGCTGTTTTCGACCAATAATGAATAGGCAAAACTACCCTCTCCAATCCTGTTTGAAATCTTACGTGGACCCGAAACCGTAAAAAAGGGCCACATACGCGTCTTATAGATCAGTAAAAATTCATCCTCCGACGTCGTAATTTGTAAATTTATTTCGGGCCCAGTCCCAACTTGCTAATATTTTCAAAGTATCATAATTAATTTGAAGAAAAAGGACTCTAACGTTTTTGTAAGATTCTTCTCTATTTTCTCCCGTTTTACAAACTACTTCTTGTGAGTAACGCGTACCCACGCGGGCTATCATCTCCTAACCCGAAGGTAACGTGTGTCCACGCGGATCTTAATTTAATTGAAATCCGAGCGTAACGCGTACTCACGCGGACTCTTATTTTTATTAAATCATTAACATAGCATCAGATATAAAGATAACGCGTACCCACGTGGACCTTTATTACACACACTAAGAAAAACATACATTTTACACTTTATTCTCAATAAATACCTTATATACCGGGTGTTCCACCCAACTTGACCACCTTGAATATCTCAGTAATTATCGACGTCAGAAAAAAAGTTGCAGACAAAAGTTGTACGGTGCAAAGGGGGTCATCAAATGCGACCAATTTTGCTTCCTCATAAAGAAAGCTTTGTGACGGTCCGAAATTTTTTTTTCGGGATTTTGATGTCAATAGATTTAAAATGTCCTAAAACATCCAGAAAACACATTTACAGGAAATGTCCGGATGTATGTATGTGTGTGTGTGTGTGTGTGTGTGTGCACCACCCTCCAAAATTCAAACGTTCATAACTCGAGAACGGTTCAACTTACCGTACTCAAATTTTGCACACATGTGGTGCCTTCTAATATATATGTAATCTGTGATTTTCGCAATTATTGACGTATTCGCTCGGCTTTGACAGCGTTTTGAATTTTTTCAAAAATCTCTGTAACCACCCTAGCGTCCGCAATTTTCGACATATTCGGCTAAATACTTTTTCGCATATAGATTTGGATACGAGAATGTTTGGTATTGCATTTGAGCCGACTCCAACGATAACTTTAGATTTTATGATTTTTTTAATTTTTCAAAAAATCAACTTTTTCGCTTTATTTGTCGTTCACTTCAACCAATCGAACCATAATTCTCTGCAAGCTTAGGATGTAGTTGTCCTATAATACGTATTGAATTTGGCCAAGATCGGCCGAACGGATGAAGATCTAGAGCAATTCGAAATTTCTAAGTTCCAACCCCTGCAAATGAAAACTAGTTGCAAGTAGAAACTTGCAAAGTGCTTCCTCCGTAATCTTCCGCACTTGAGCCAATGGACGAAATCCTTTATGAGGAAGCCAGAATTAATAAAGAAGAAGGTACTCATGGCAATTGAAAGCATTGAAAGTTAAAAGTTCAGATAAGTTTTCCATTTCTTATGGTTTTCATCCTGTGTAGAGTATTTTTTCCCTCCTGAATATAGTATAAAAAAATTATCTCCCGAATGCCTTAATTCGGGAGGTGATGTTGCCACGTATGCGAGATAGATCAGGACTGAAAAACCTTCTTCGAAATATTGTACATCAGATAAGGGCAATTGTCAGCGAACCACTTGATGAGTCGCTACCAACTGGCAAACTGGAGAAGATAAAAAGACGCGGTAATTGTTTAGTCAAAAAATATTAAAAGCTGCATGCACTGCTGTATGAGATGCCGGCTACTGTTATGAATATCTATTAGGCCGGCTTGAAAGAAAAACTTTTTTTTTCTTTCAATCAAAATCCATTCACGCCAAAGTATCTTCCATCAAGAGAATCGTGCCTAAAAATGATTCCGATCGGACCATTTTTAGGGGTCGCGCAAGATTTTTCTAGTTTTCCCATTTGATTAACATGGGAAGAACGAAAAGTTTCCATTAAAAAAATCGTAGCTCCGCCAATTTTATAGGTACATTGGTCCGGTTAGTTCCATTTGAAAGGTCTTGAAAAACCGCTTAAAATGGCGTGCGGACCTTTGGGATTCCATTGCAACTTCCATCAATAATTTTGTTGTTTCGTAAGAAATTATCGACGGAAGTTGCAATCGTATGTCAAAGGTCCGCACGTCATTTTAAGCGGTTTTTCAAGAGCTTTCAAATGAAACTAACCGGATCAATGTACCTATAAAATTGGCGGAGCTACGATTTTTTGAATGGAAACTTTTCGTTCTTCCCATGTTAATCAAATGGGAAAACTAGAAAAACCTTGCGCGACCCCTAAAAATGGTCCGATCGGGCTCATCTTTTGACACGATTTTCTTGATGGAAGATACTTTGGCGTGAATGTATTTTGATTGAAAGAAAAAAAAAGTTTTTTTTTTTCAAGCCAGCCTAATATCTATATATGAAAGATTATATCTAATATATAATTTTTCATGATTTTTGCAGTTAAGTTCTCGATTTCGATTATTTTTCGTGAAAATAAATACAGTTGCATGTATATTTCCCAACAAAACCTTTTATATTCACACCTCAAAAAATTCCCATTTTCATGACGAAAATGGAAAAATGCAATATTTTTCATTGAAAGGCACATTCTTAAGCTTCAATTTGCTTTTTCAAGAATTCCATTACGT
The DNA here is from genome assembly GCA_963971145.1 of Sussaba pulchella. Lineage (NCBI taxonomy): Eukaryota > Metazoa > Arthropoda > Insecta > Hymenoptera > Ichneumonidae > Sussaba > Sussaba pulchella. The sequence continues at coordinate 5,795,356 of OZ020165.1, read as the reverse complement.
TCATTTGTCTCTGAGTTTTGAATTTTTAACAAAAAACCCGCTTTTCCAGGAGTTCATTTGTGTATTGTTTTCGTTTTATAATGATTCGATTCCGGGAACTTAGTAATTAAAATTTTATCGTGAAGTAAAAACCCTGAGCTTTATTTATGAATTTTTCCAGATTTTCAGAGCGACATTTTCTATTTTTTCAAACCCTTGGGTCGATTCGGACGGGATGGTTTCAGTATGCCTCGCCACTGTCTGACTTGGCACAGTCTGACCCGGCACAGTTTGACTCCGCGAGTTTGATAGATGAAAGTCACTCTCTCCCTTCGACAGAGAGAGAGTGTCAAACACTCTCTCTGAGTTTGACAGACCCTCATCTGACAAACTCGCGGAGTCAAACTGTGCCGGGTCAAACTGTGCCCGGAACACAGTGCAAATGATGTGCAAATCGAACACAGACTGTGCCGAGTCAGACAGTGGCGAGGCATACTAAAACCATCCCGATTCGGATCCACAAAACACTTCAAGGCTGCGAGAAACAGCAATACACTAATCGGGTGAAGATGGCATCTCTGAAAAGACGGCTTAAAAATAAAATTTAAAACCAATAATTTAAATTTCATTCATGTATTCTTGGTTCGAACTCAAATTGTCTTGGGCTACGTCAACAATTTTTATGTGAATTTTTATATTCGCTCGAAGTGCTGCCGCCATGGTCAGCATTTTCTCTGACGTAGTCTAAAATCCCTAGGGGTTCATGCAGTAAGTTTTGTTGGTGAATTGGTTTTTTCAAAAAATGAGATTTGACGCAGAGTTGCCGAAAATGGCCCATACTGTAAGTAATAAACGAGATTATCATGTGAGATATAAGTTCCGCGTGCTCGATATCAAGCGATCGTTAATCGAACTATTTCCGATATTATCGACACGAACGAAAGAGAGCAGAGACTCGGCAGAAAATTCTGGATCGTGCATTCCCCCTTTTTTCACGTATCTTGTCTCGTTGCACCCGCCTTGGCGATCTCGAAATCACGTCAGACTGACGTCCGTGGTACAAGCAGTATGATCATATGTAAAACCTACACTTCGATATTAAATAAATTATTCGTTACGTCATAAATTGATATTGTTTCTTTAATAGGTACATCGTTTCCTTGCAAATATTGGTATACAATACAGCTGCTGTAACATAAGCCAACCAAATAAGACCATTATGTCAGGAAAACCTAATAATTCCACCGTTTTTCCGTTAAAAAAACAGTAAGAAGGCTCATGTTATCTATTTTTGCAAGTTCAGCTGAAACTTTTCCATCGATAAAATAAAATGTCCTTATTCGATATTATACAGCGATTATTAATTGCCTGGCATTTGTAAGTAAAACCAGATGAGTCTGTGATTTCTAGGCAAAACAAAATAAGTCGAACGGCGTTTTTTTATCAATAAGTTGCAGACTATTCGATTTTCACCGAATGCTACCTTGAATAGTACTAAAAACTAAGCACACTCTGATAATTATTATTTTTTAAATGGATTTATCCGCTGTGATAGACTCTTCGAACCGTGAAATCGTTATTTCTCGAGAATTCGTCGTATGAACGTATTCGTTTTTACCTCTGAGCCACAGATATAATGTATAAAGTTCAGCTTCGTTGAATTTTTTAAAACAAGTTTTTTCACGAAATGTGTGATTGTTTGAATCTTACACATTCGTGTTTCATCCGAAATTTCTGATTTTTCGGGCTTTATAAAAAACATTATTGAGGGAAAAAAAATTGGGTCACGAAAAACAAAACCTATTCGCAAATGTGTTAAAATTTTGATAAAATCGTTAGAGCCATTTTTCAAATATTTTAGAGATTGTCTTTGAAAGTTATATTTCGAAATAATTGCGTTTGAAGTTGGGCAAAGAAAAACCGCGCTCATTTGTTTCTCAGTGTCAGTGAATCACCACATTACTTTTCAATATTGAGAATATCAAATTACAATTTGCACTTAGAATCCTTTGTAGTTTAAATTTTGAGATTTTTTTTTTTAATCGATCTCTACGTATCTCCTAGCAAACGTATAACTCTGGACCAGCAGTTTCCATGGTTACCCGGACGGTCCGCTGGATTTCGATAAATCGCAAGTAACTTCGACAATTCCTGGAATTTCGATATGAGATTACCACACGATATTCTGAGCATTTCAAACTTCAAGGTAAGATAAAAAAAAATCAACGAAATTAAGTTTTTCCATTTAAATATGCCCGCTCAAGGGACCGAACGGAAAAAAGTAAAGTAAAGTAAAGAATCAAAGAGAGAAAAGTCTTCCCAAAAGATGGTTAGATGACAAGCCGAATCCACTGAATAATATTTAAATTTATTCACCATCCACGTGCGTGTGGGTGTTGCGATACTGTTGAGGTCAAGAGGCGGAGTTTTCTTCCCTCACCTCCCATCTCCGTCAACTAATAAAATAATTTTTTTAATATATTTATAATTTTTTTTATAATTTAATCTAAATAACCTAAATAACCTGAATAAAATAATTTTTTTTAATCATAAAGCACTTTTGTTCTAAACGTCGTACAAATTTGTTCAGGAATATTGAAAAAAAAAAAAATGCTTTCCATGTGCTAGTACGAACGTCGTCCATGGAATTGCATTTGAGACGTGTGCTTCCTTGCTGCGTCGGGATATGTTACGTGTGTGGATGCATTCGAGCGGCGCCTTGACTTTGTTGCGACAGCAACGGTTTTTTTTCTTCATGATCCGGTAATAGGTCGGGTTTGTTCCTACTCCTTTTCTGTTGAGAACCTTGCTCGTCCAGTAAGAAGCTCAGCTCGACGGGCGATATAAGCGTGTATGAAAGGAGTCGCCGAGCAGCCAGGACATCAAAAGTGCACTCGAAGCGAACCCAAACGTACATCCATTCTTCGAGAAGATGAAGACTTATGCAGTATCGACCCTCTGCATCCTTGCTTTTGCTACGGTAATTCAAATAATTTAAATCTACGATTCCAAAAAATTATTTTTAAAATACTATTTTGTGTAAAAATATTTTGGAAAAAATTTTAAAAATATATAAAGACTCGGCAAAAGAATTGAAGGAGCAGAAAAATTTTACAGTGATATTTTTTCGGTGATATTCGGAAACATGTAACTTCGTGAAAAATTGTCGTATTGCGATGAAACAAAAAGCATTTCGAAGCTTGAAATGTCTAGTCGTAGTTCTGGAATTTTGTTATCAATATTTTTTTTCCCAGCATCACTCGTGGAGCAATTCAAAAGGAATATAGCAAATAATTGTTTTTCGGATTTTTTTCTTTTTTTTTTAACGATCGGGTAGGAAAAAGGTAGAGACGGATCAACTTCAAATTGTTCAGAGTTATTAGACATGCATTGAGCTGAAAAAAACTCAGAAACATTCAGACTTTGAATATTTTTCAACGGAGCGGTAAATTTTCTATATAACCAGGAAAAGTTATGTTACGGTACTTTTTCAAGCGAAAGCACAGGGTAAAAAAGTGTTTTTTTCGAAAACAATGGATCATCCTTAGAGAAGATTTATTCAAGTTTTAAGAACTGTCGATCGATCAACTGTATGATTATTGCTCCATGAGATGTCGATAATCGAATAAAATAAAGTGTTTTTTCATTCATCGGACGATATATCAGCGACAAGATGTCGTGCCAAAAAAGAACACAAAAACAAGATTGAAGCTAAGGTATTAGGCTGGATAGCGTTGGCATTGGTTGAGTCAAAAAATTATTTTGTGAACCCAGGGATAATTTAAGAAAAAGGAAAAAAAAATTTTTAATCTTCTTTCGGATAATTCTTTTCATTGCGCTATAAGTGGTGTCCGAAAAAAAGTTTTATTCCAAGATTCCAAAATGACACATTCCAAGCTTCAAAATGATTTCCATTTCATTGTAATACGACCGTTTCCTACAAAGTTGCAGCATTCCGAAAATCATTCAAAAAATTGTAAAATTTGTCTGGTCCTTCAATTTTATCGCTGAGCGCAGAATTTCTTACCAGTAACAAATCGAGTGGACGTTTTTTTTATAGAGAATTGTATTTGCTCCCTTCTTCAAACAATTTAATTCTAAGTTTTTGAAATATTGTTTTGTCGAAGAATAAATTTTAAAAAATCCGAAATTTCTTTCAAGGATAAAAAACGAACAAACGATTCTCAATGTAAATGATAAATGTTCGTTTTTTCAGGCTCATCCGGCGCAGGACGAAGTATCCGATGACACGAAGGCGATGGCGGCTCAGAACAAAGAGTGCGTCGATCGAACGGCGATTACTTTAGACCAGTTGGAAAAATTAAGCGTCAATCCGACCGACGATATGCCCAAATCCAGCATGTGTTACATCAAATGCGTGGCGGAGCTGGGAGGACTGGTTCGCATTTCTTTTAAAACTCTTCAATCATAATGACTATTTTTTGTGCAACAAAAGTTAAACGATAAAAAATATGATTTCTCGTGATTTTCGAATGCAGGAAAAAGACGGCGTTATACAAAAAGACGCGGTGGTGACACAACGGCCCGAAGGATTATCCCAAGAGGATGCGGAAAAGGCGATAGACGAGTGCGGAAAATTAGGTGAGATTGCAGTTTGGATATTTCATCCCTTTCATTTGCGGATGACGCGTTCACGATTTAATTATTTATTTTTCGATCTTCACGGATTTTTACAGTTACCGAAGACCCGTGCGAGACCTCTTTCAAACGGTATCTCTGCATTTTTGAAAAAAGCGAGAAAAAAATTTGGCTGAAGCCGGAATAAAAGCAATCTCGAAATCTGTTGGAAAATATCGATAGTACTAATATTTTTAACATTTCGAACATTTCTAGTGCTGTGAGTGCATTAGTGAACTGCTTAGATAACACTAATAAAATGCAACATTGAATTATCGAAGACACCGTCAAACTTTTATTTCATCCCGATTTTTTCGCATCCCTCTACAACATGCGGAAAAAACTGATCGCAGCTCAGTCAATCATTGTCAAATCGCTAATCGGATTGTAACATGATTTATCATACTTGTGCTCTTATTCGTTCTATTTTCTCGTCGTAGATTTCTGAGCAACCCAAATTTTACTAAGTCGAGCAAATGGTTAATGAATAATAATGATAAAAATAAAAACAATAAAAAATCTAATTAATAATAATCATAATCATAATAATAATCATAATCATAATCATAATCATAATCATAATCATAATCATAATCATAATCATAATCATAATCATAATCATAATCATAATCATAATCATAATCATAATCATAATCATAATCATAATCATAATCATAATCATAATCATAATCATAATCATAATCATAATCATAATCATAATCATAATCATAATCATAATCATAATCATAATCATAATCATAATCATAATCATAATCATAATCATAATCATAATCATAATCATAATCATAATCATAATCATAATCATAATCATAATCATAATCATAATCATAATCATAATCATAATCATAATCATAATCATAATCATAATCATAATCATAATCATAATCATAATCATAATCATAATCATAATCATAATCATAATCATAATCATAATCATAATCATAATCATAATCATAATCATAATCATAATCATAATCATAATCATAATCATAATCATAATCATAATCATAATCATAATCATAATCATAATCATAATCATAATCATAATCATAATCATAATCATAATCATAATCATAATCATAATCATAATCATAATCATAATCATAATCATAATCATAATCATAATCATAATCATAATCATAATCATAATCATAATCATAATCATAATCATAATCATAATCATAATCATAATCATAATCATAATCATAATCATAATCATAATCATAATCATAATCATAATCATAATCATAATCATAATCATAATCATAATCATAATCATAATCATAATCATAATCATAATCATAATCATAATCATAATCATAATCATAATCATAATCATAATCATAATCATAATCATAATCATAATCATAATCATAATCATAATCATAATCATAATCATAATCATAATCATAATCATAATCATAATCATAATCATAATCATAATCATAATCATAATCATAATCATAATCATAATCATAATCATAATCATAATCATAATCATAATCATAATCATAATCATAATCATAATCATAATCATAATCATAATCATAATCATAATCATAATCATAATCATAATCATAATCATAATCATAATCATAATCATAATCATAATCATAATCATAATCATAATCATAATCATAATCATAATCATAATCATAATCATAATCATAATCATAATCATAATCATAATCATAATCATAATCATAATCATAATCATAATCATAATCATAATCATAATCATAATCATAATCATAATCATAATCATAATCATAATCATAATCATAATCATAATCATAATCATAATCATAATCATAATCATAATCATAATCATAATCATAATCATAATCATAATCATAATCATAATCATAATCATAATCATAATCATAATCATAATCATAATCATAATCATAATCATAATCATAATCATAATCATAATCATAATCATAATCATAATCATAATCATAATCATAATCATAATCATAATCATAATCATAATCATAATCATAATCATAATCATAATCATAATCATAATCATAATCATAATCATAATCATAATCATAATCATAATCATAATCATAATCATAATCATAATCATAATCATAATCATAATCATAATCATAATCTTCACGATGAAGTGGTTGACCCCTGCACAAAATGAAAAATGAAGACTATCGTGACCAGTTACACAACCGCATTGGTGCAGTGTCTTCGCTTCAGGTTGAATGCACTCGTGGCAATTAATAACATACGATATAAATGAAGAAAAAAAAACAAATGGAAATTGCAAATTATATGCGAAACAAGGCAATAGTGAGAACTAAAAGCAAATAAAATTAAGAAACAGCATGGAATTAAACTCGTACGCATAGTACAGAACGCATAGGCATTACCTACAAAATTCATGCTCCCAGATTACAGAAATAAACGACGGGCGGACGACGGTGGATTATCATTATTATCATCGGCATTCACGCATACCTTGCATACCTTGTGATGACAAATTGCAACCGGAAATGGTTGAACAATCAGCTTTAAATAAAACATAGCAGTTAAAAACGGAAAAAAAATCTCTCGGAACGGATAATTTATTGTTATAAACATCGCGGCTGCAGTCGTACATTACTATTGCGTAATTTCCCGTTCGTGTTTGCATGTCTCGCAAATAGCATAATTTAGTCCGATTGTGTCGTCAAAAGAGACGATTAAGGTAAATAATGTTGCACAACCTCCAATGAGTTTATAAACAGCAAAGAATCGAGTACTTCAAAGCTCTTTCCTCGTGACGAAACGCAACGAGACACGATGTACTGTCCGGTAATCTCCATTCTGTCGTTTCTGCTCCTCGTCCATGTAAGTCGTCTCATTAGTCGTGTCAGTTATCGCTCACGTTATAAAAGAGTCGTAATTTCAACAATCGATACATTATTAACCCGAAAATATTGGCTTGACTCTATTGAACTTTTTCCCTGTTCTTCTAAAGTCGGGACTTGGAGATGATCCGCACGATATTACCAGAGCGAAATGCCGCGATGAGCTCGGTTTGACCGAAGGTAAATTTATTTTATTTGACAGTTTGATGTAAACATTTATTTGTTGAATACTAATATTAAATAAGAGTTTATTGACAATACATTGAACAACTATTTTTTTTTATTTTTGTAGATATGGATTTAATAGTGAACCTTTGAATTATAATACAGGAACATGTTGCGAATGAGCCATCGATCTGAGTTCTTCAGTCATTTACTTTGAATAAGCATTTTTAATGACCACTTTAACTAAAGATACTGTTTTAAAATTAATTTTATTAATAAATAATACATTTGGTTTCACCTAAGATCTATCATGTGTTATTGTGATATCTTTAATCTAAGATATAATCGCCGGCATCCACAAATTTCGATAGTTGTCAATATAAAATTGTAGTTGTTGGATGAACTTTTTATTATTGTCGGGTGATATTTATATTGTTTTTTTTTTTCGATTAGATGAAGCTGCCGAAGGGTTTACGGATGTTCAACCCAGATTAGGATGTTATGTGAAGTGCCTTATGCTCGACACCGGAATCGTAAGATCCCATCAACAACGATTCCACATTATTGCATATAAAACTATTATATTGAATTCTTTAAAAAAAATATATATATTTTCCTGTTTGGTTACAGATGGATGAAGATGGCGTCATGTCACCGGAGAAGTTGACTATAGAAGTCGGTCGGGATTTGCGAGACGAAGCGGAGCCCACGATCTTCGCCTGTTTCGAAGAAAGTAAGCTGTTCACTTAATAGTTTCGCAATTTTATTATTAAGGGGGTACATCTGTGTAGATTGCCCGAAAAGTAGGTGAATTTTGGGAATTATTATCTCAAAAACTGTTCGTCCGATTGAATTCAAGTTGGTGTCATTTGAAAGTATATACATTGAGGTATGTTGACGATTTTTCATGTAAATATATTCTGAATGGGAGCGCTGGTATTCCGGCCGGCGTAAAACAACTTTGTCGACAGCACGGTTTGCCGTTTCCACTTTTTCTCGCAGTCGGTTGGTCAGAAACAAAAATTTCGAGAAGATTCTCAAAGTGTAACGTCTTGAGCTGTTCGGCACGTAGGATTTTTTCTATTTTATTTTTTTTTTCACCAAATGGCGCTTGATTGAAATTGAAATTCACTTTTTAACCTCAATTTACGACCTTTTTTGGTTGATAAAAAATTTAATAAATAAGTTTAAAAAAAAATCCTACGTGCCGAACTTCATTGCCTATCCGTGCATATTGTGTCTAAATTTTAAAGGAATCGGTCAATCCGTTATCTAAAAAAAAGTGGGAACCGACTTTGAAAAGCGTGTTTCGAGATAAACGCGTTTGAAATTTGGGAACTCATTATATATTTATATAAAAAATCGTCAACATACCTCAATGTATATACTTTCTAATAAAACCAACGTGAACTAAATCGGACAAATAGTTTTTAAGATAATAATTCCCAAAATTTACCTACTTTTCCGACAATCTACACAGATGTGCCCCCTTAAAGGAAAAAAAAAGAATATAGCTGCAACTACGTCACGCACTGTTTTTCAGCCAAAGATATCGTAGATGCTTGTGAAAAGATGACCCAGTATTTCCAGTGTTTCAAGGATAAAAACCCCTCGGTGAGTAACAAGGAACGAAGAACATACATTTTGTACACAAACTTGAAAATAGATATGGGGTATTCCATACGAACAGAACCCCTTTTTTAGCCGATGTTTTTTTATTCCCTCGAAATTGAAAGGAATTGAAGTATGACTCGAAACAGTGGTTGACTCTAAATCGTAGGGCTCTGGGTTTACTCCTTATCATACTATGCTGTAATCGGTATTTTTACTGCTCTCGAAGTTTCGAGGCGTGGTGAGTCTTTATTTCCGAATTAAATTGATGTTGTCACGTGTGTTTTGGATCGGAATTTTCTCGTACTTTCAGAAAAAAATTATGTGACCTTACTATCAAGATGTTTTTTTATGATTTGAGGTAAAGAAACACAAAAAAACTTCATATCTCGAAAAGAGATATTTTTTTTTTGGTCCCAATTTTTCAAAATCTTCATACGATTATTCTGAAGCTACTGTAAAAATGTCGTGATGGAACTCAAAAATTTACGGTACCCAGAAATTTGGGAATATTATGAAAAATCAGAAATACCCGTATTTCTGATTACGGAATTTACGGTACCCAGAAATTTTTGAGTTCCATCACGAAATGTATACAGTGGGTTCAGAAAAATCATGAGAAGAATTACAAAAAATTGGATCCAAGAAAAAAAAAAATTCTTTTCGAGATATGAGTTTTTTGCATTTTTTGCCTCAAATCATAAGAAAAATTTTTTGATACTAAGGTCTCATAATTTTATCTATAAGTACGGGAAAATTTCGATCCAAAACACTTGTGACAACATCAATTTAATTTGGAAATAAAGACTCACCAGGCCTCGAAACTTCCAAAGTAGTAAAAATACCGATTACAGGAGTACGATGAGGAATAAACCTAGAGGCCTATGATTTGAAGTCAACCACTATTTCGAGTCATACTTCAACTTTTTTCAATTCCGAGGGAATAAAAAAACATCGGCTAAAAAGGGTTCCGGTTCGTATGGAATACCCGATATATATATTTGTTATCGAATGAAAGTTTCTATTGACTTTTCGTTTTCTTTAAATTTCGCAGACGTACGCGAAATTAGGAGTTTTTGGAAGGCCAGGACCGAATCGTCATTATTAATTTTGAAGGACGTGAACCATTTAATTGATCGCTGTGTCGTCGATACCCTGAAAATAAATTATTCCGATATTAGCAACGCAGCTGATTAGAATATCCTAATCTTATCTTAGATGTAGAACAAAAATAGATGACAATAATAACAATAATAAATGAAATTGCAAGTTTGGTAGTTTCCAGCAATTTGCATGACATAATTTACGAATGCCAATTAGAATAAATATTTCTAGATAGAAGACGAATTTCAGCTTCTATGAACGGCCGTTCTTATCGACTGCGGATAGCTCGTACCACGCTGTATCAAAATAAATTTCCCCCATTTCCATACCATTCGCAGAGAAACCGCTGCTCCACATTTTCGGCAGCTGCACATGAAGATGGAAAACCCAGACTCCCAAAAACCAAGATTCCTGTAATTCATGAAATATAAACTTTCGAAACTAAAGTAAAATAATTTTTATGTCGCACGCTGTACGTCGGCTAATATTTTCAGTTTCTTGCAGATCTTTATTTTATTCGTTTATTCATTTAGTTGTTCATTTATTTTAAATAATGTATTCGAGAGCAGTAGGTAAGACGTTGGAGGTTGAAACCACGTTGCTGTAATAATCATGTGAAGGTAAGAATTGCTAATCGCACTATGGTGAACGTGTTTCGACTTTTATGGGAGCATTGTGATCGATAAGGCTTCTGATTAGAAGGCAATAAGGTTTCAACGATTCGAACAATTCGGTTTCTCTTCTGGGTCTCAGCAGACGTTCAAAAAATTTCCTCGTTGTCGCAGCTTCATTATTGTACAATTTTTTGTTTGTCAATCATTTTTTTTTTTCACGCAAATATCGACGATGAAGAATTTTCAGCGTTTCATCGTTGGATTTGCGATAATTTTTATTCTTTCGGTGAGTTAAACGTGTGATATATTGATAAATTTTCTAGCGTTTTAGCTTTTGCCAAAATTGAGTAATTTTACGGTTTTGTTTTTGGTTTTTAGCTACGAGCCGAAGCTGATATTCGAAGAGAATGTAGAAAGCAGACGAAAGTTTCATGGTGTGAGTATTGAATCTAATAAAGTGATCATAGTTGTAGCAGAAGCAATAAGAGGCCAAACATGTGTCATATTGACGATATGATACATGTTTTTTCTTAGCCCTTTTATTTCTGGTTTTTTAATATTGATCAAGGGCTATCGACCGGATTCATTCAGCGGTAAATTGATGATATTTGTTGATTCGAGACTAAGGGTAACTTATTTAATTTCCATGGGCTGTTGCGGGGGTCATTCTCTGTCAACTGCGCCATTTCGCTTTCCCCTAGAGAGAGCCATATAATGGTGAAAACGATTGTTATCGGGATTTTCGTATCAATATGTTCAAAGTGTGTCAAAACGTCCAGAAAACGCATTTGGAGAAAACGTCCGGATGCATGTGTGCGTGTAATGATTCTGCAAAATTCGAACGTCTATAACTCGAAAACGGTTCAAGCAATTACATTTTTTACATATATGAGACATTATAATTTTTTAATTATCTGTAATTGTCATAATAATTGGAGAAGCCGCTCCGAATTTACAGCATTTTCAAATAAAAAAAAAAATTCGTTGCCACTCCAGCTCCCGTGAATGTTGCGTTATCTATGTCAATAATAAAAAATGCAATTGTGTATACGGACATTTGGTATTAAATTTGGGCCGCATTTACCTACAAGCTCGGGTGCTGTAGAATTTTCCGAAAAATTTAAGTTTCGTTCGAACTAATCAACACCTCACCGTTCTATAGGTACGGAATGTCATTCAGCCCTGTACTATGCAAAAAATTCAGCGAGAAATGGTCAAAGGGACTTGATTCTAAACAAAAACCATGCTGGAAGTTTAAAATTGCAAATTGCTTCCCCCGAATTTGATATAATACACGAAATACTCTATAGGAAACCATGATTAAAAAAAAATATATAATTTGTGAGAAATTATTTATGTAATGATATACAAATATATAATGCATGCGGTATAATTTTATTACTTAAATTTCTAGTAAGCAGTTGGCAAGTTTCAACTTAAAACTTATTTTTTTTTTTTTGAACACGTCTCGAACATCGTTCATGATTTTTCATTTATGACTTTTGAAAAAGTATTTTTAATCATGAGCATAGAATGATTTCGAGATTTTTTAGTCAACCGTGAAAGATTATTTTGAATTCCAGCTGCTCTGAAGAAGCTCAAGGCCGGAAATTTTAACCAAGATGATCCCAAACTAAAATGTTATCTTCGATGTTTTATGATAAAAAACGGAATAATCGGCGAAAATGACAATTTGGATCTGGAAAAGGCGCTTCGTCATCTTCCACGAGGTTTGCAGGAACCTTCGAGAAAGGTACTCTCCAAGTGCAAGGATCTTCGTAAGTTTCACATATCAAAATTTATTTTATCTTTCATAATTACTATTTATATTATGGTGTTTAAAAAAATCATTATTCTTATGCATTTTCCCTCATTAACTCCCAATTAAAGAGTTAAATTTCTAAGAGAATCTGACTCAAGACATAAACTGATCCCCCGGCAGCTGTGAGCACAAAAAACATTGTTTTATTAACAATGATCTGTTTCAAATTCAATAAAAAAGGGGGAAAAATGAAAAATCAAATGAGGCGGATCAACCTAGAATGCTCACCTTTAGCCAGCATTTAGAGGAATCTAAACTAACTAATTAAAGGGTGGCTCGATGGGAAATCAAATTTTTTCAAATACCCGCATATATGTATTGGAGGCGATCCATGTCACTTCTCTAGCCAGTAAAAAAAAATTCCACAAATAATTTTGAATAATCGAGTTACTCTATTGAAAAATATTCACCGAGTGTCGAAATTAAATAAAAAAATTCGGACGTTTTTCTCGTTGATTATTATTTTTTAACATTTTTCCATTCAAATGGCTGTATCTTTGGCAATATTTTACGTGTTTACATTTGTGAAAAATGAAAATGTACGTCTTTTTATGGCCTTCCAGAAAAAAATTGATGTAGATTTCATTGAGCAAGTCGAACGTCCGTTTTAGGGCAACATATGCAAAAATAATTTTTTTTCTCAAGGAAAGACACTCGTTATTTTATTTTAAAAAATTTCCCCCAATTGTGAATACGAAAAATTAATTTTCGATATTTTTTATATTATGAGATTCCTAAATACCGTGAAATAACAGCTATTTAAAATTTTTTTTTATTAATACTCGATTGAGGAGTGTGGAGCACTCGCTGTATGTTTACTTGGTTCAAAAACTTAGCCACCTGGCTACCTGAAAGGCCATAAAAAGACGCACATTTTCGTTTTTTACAAATGCAAATACGTCAAATCCTGCCAAAGATACAGCCATTTGAATGGAAAAATGTTAAAAAATCGTAATCAACGAGAAAAACGTCAGAATTTTTTTAAAAAATTTCGACACTCGGTGAATATTTTTCAATACAGTAACTCGATTTTTCAAAATCATTGGTGAAATTTTTTTTTTTTTTTAACTGGCTGAAGTGACATCGATCGCCTCATTGATAATCGAATTTATCACCAACTTTGATCACGAATTGTGTTTACCATTTTAAAAAAATTACTATGTGTCGTTTCAGCGAGCAAAGATGTTTGCGACACGGCTTATCAGTTAGCCCGTTGTTACTTCAAATCCCAGCCAGAGGTGAGAAACATTCGCTGTGTCGTAGCCAAGCTAGTAGTGAAAAAAATGGCCGCACATAAGTCACACTTGAGACCAACCCTTACACTTTATTCTACGACGATGGTTTTCTCACTTCGTTTTTTTTTTCAGGTTCTGAAGAGCGTCTCGTTCGTGTGAGTCAAAGAAGCATGTGACGGAAAAAAAAATTAAGTAGAGTTCTCACTTCCGACGTTTTTCAAATATAATTACGAAAACAAACCCAAGTACAACACGACGAAGTTATTACTTTTTTTTTAATTACAAACCAGTCCACAATGTATGAAAATTACTTTGAATCTGTAAAGACAAAAAAAAAAAATGATTCGACATTCTCGTAGAATAATCAAAATAAATTATAATTAGTCGTTAGAATAATTTTTAGCATGTTCACATTTTTGAATAAATTAAAATTTTAATTCGAACTCAAACTTTATTACCGAAAGCCTGAGTTTAAAAAAAGGACGCACGTACTTTGTTATTGATGATTGGTATCTTATACTTACTTAGTTTCATTACTCGACGAAACATCCTCGATGTATACGACGTAAGACGCTGTTGAGAACGTTAAAACTAGTTTTACAGTGACTCGTTAACAATTTACATGAGATCGTCAAATTCTATTAGTTTCACCGCTGCTGCGTTCCAGCATATGCGGTATTCCACGTCAAGCCGACGAGCTCATCCCCTCAAACTCTTCCAGATAACATCTTCATTTTCCTCCCAAAAAATAGCCAATGCGGAGAAAAAAAATATCTCCCACGTTTTTTCGACAAGAAATACTAAAGTACAAAATTTTGTAAAAAGTAAAAAAAAATCCTCAACAAAATTTACGAAGATTCTACGCTGATGAAAAATTGTGCACGGAATAACTCCTCACGTCTATATAACTGCGGTAACATAATAATAATAAATATTCAATCGATAGGACGAGGCAATAGTAAAACGTTAGAGAATTTGCAAGGACGTCACGCATGGTTTAGTCCCCATTCCCAAGCTTCTCCCCCTCCTGCTTCTGACCCATGGCATACAGAGTAGTATATAATGTGCAGGTTCCGTGTATTTACGATTCATATACCTACACATCGTAACTGATTTACGATTTCGAATGTCGTATGCATCGTTGATTCTTCGAATTCCCGGCTATCTGGTTATTCGCCAAGTAAGTCGCGAGCTCCCCCTCGGCAAACGTACTTTTTTTTCTTCTTTTTTTTTCTTTTCATTTCTTCTCACATACGACCGGAGACCGATTCCGTGTGCGGGAATAGGTAAAATGGGTTATTGGATCCAACGACGTCAAATCGTACGAAGGGGAAAGTACGAGGGTGCGAGGATGGAAAGAAAAATAGCGCTTTGGATATATTATAAGTAAGAATGGTAATGGCGAATGCGCGCAAAACAGACGAAATAAAATTCGTGGGAGGGTAAAGAATGAAGGAAGCGAAGGGTAATAGTAGTATTGGAGTATAAAGAGCAGTATTCGTGATATAACCCGCGATATGGGCGATACTGCTCTTGGCCTTCGACTAGAGGGTTTACGGTCGAGGTCGAGACATCCCTTAGAGAGCCGTTTTGACGAGGGAAAAGACGTTATTTTTTATTGTATAGTTTACTGTCGATACCTTATTAATCTGAATATTTATAGTTGGCAATACAACGAGTGTTGGATGCTCGTTGATCGGTATAATTTTTTATTGTCTTTCGGTTGTGCGTAGGGGAAAATAATTTTTTGTTTTTTTTTTTTTTAATTACCAGTAGAACTACCCTGATAGCGGGGATGACTTGTTTTCTCGATTACTGATCAACGCGTATCAGGTACAAGTGAGTTTAGAGCTTTTGATTTGATTAATCCTGCGAGCTGTTCTCGAAGCTGTTCGATTTCGAGTGATTTTTTTACCAATTTTTATACGTGAGAGTGATTTTATTATTCGACGGCCATATTGATGATAAACATTTCCTTGCTTAGTTTTTGCAGTTTTATATCTCCCCCCCCCCCCCGTTATTTCAAGAAAATCGCTTACTCAAAAGACGTGAATTTCCAAAAGTTTCATAAACTCACGCTACCTCGTGTAGTTTTAATTTTGATTTTAATTCGAAGTGGTTCAATGTTGCTTTACACATACTTAATGCCATTTATTCATTTTTTTCTGTTTATTTTCTGTGTGAAATTCACAGAGAAATTGAGATTCATTTGGAAGAATAAAAAAACATCAAATAAATAAAGCTAGTGTCGAAATTCGTTGAAAAACTATTAAAAAATGTATTAAAAAATGAGCATGGAAAAGCGAAAGGTGACAATGAGAAAGGCCGAACGGTGAATGGAAGGGGAGTTGAATTGAACGGAATCATTTCGTTCGAACTGATACAGCGAGAAATAGTGACCCAATTCCGAGTGGACACATACGGTTCAGCAGTCACGAAATGGGGATGGTGGCTAACTGACTTTCGTCGATCTGCCTTTTCCCACTTGGGTTTCGTCCCAGTTGGGTTTCATCCCAGACTGACTTTTTTCACGAGATGGAGTGATCACGTGACGCTCGAATTATCTCGAGCGTCGCGCGGTCGCCCCAGCTTCGTTTATGCCCGAATTTGAAATTAAAAAAAAAACACAAAATTTGTCATTTGAAAATTTTAAAAAGATTCGATGTAAACGGTGTCCGAACATTCTTAATACGCATAAAGATTGAGACAATTTTTTTTTTATTTTTTCTTAATTTCAAAAACTATCTTGATGAGTATTTAATGCCAAATGTTGAGAAAAATAGAGAATTTATTTTCTTTCATCGCAATAATCATCCGATGATGTTCAAAGAGCAGAAAAGGCGTTTTTTCAAGTGAAGCCTAAAATAAACAATTCGTGGTGGAGAAACGGATGGACGGATCATCTTGAAATTTAATAGGGTTATTGTGGATACATTAAGCTAAATGCCGACGCACAAACGTTTGTTCTAACCGCAATATTTGCAAAGAACTGGTGAGATTTCTAAATAACCAGAAAAAGTGCTTTTTTTGCAACTTTTTCAAGTGAACGCAAGGGGTGAAAAATTTTTTTTTTCCAAAAACAATAACTGAAGCTCATACGCATTTCTCTTGAGTTGTCAAAACTGCCGGTAGATTTGCTATGAGATTACCGGTTCATAAGATATCGATGATCAAATGAAAAAAAATGTTTTTTCATTCACCGGCCGATATCTCAGAGACAAATCGTTCTACAGAAAAAAAAATAAATAACGTCGAAGGTTGAGAATCAAGCTTAATGACTGTGTTATTGGTGCCCTCAGAAAAATTTTTTCGAAGTCCGGGGACTACTTGGAGAAACGAAAATTAAAAAAAAAATATTTCTTTCTGACGTTTCTCTTGAGTGTGGCATGACCAATGGCCAAAAAAAATCTTTTATCATACGGTTTTGGAACTAAAATTGTCAAGCTTCAAAATGCTTTTTCATTCATCTAAATACGACAATTTTTCGCAAAGTTACAGCCACGCAAAAAAACGTAAAAAATTGGAGCGAAAAAACTCCAGCTTTTCGATTCTCTACAAGCTCGTTTTATCTAATCTGAACGCTGCCTATGTTCTTTTAGTAATACATGCTTGGCCAATATCCGTTGTGTCCGGAAAGGGCTGCATCGATCAAGATTGCCTTCAAAAGCTTCCTCCAATTAGCGATTCGAGCATTTCCCAACGTAAATCCTAAAAAAATATTTGCGCCGAAATAAGACGTTTTCCCCTGAAAACTCTAAATTACGAGATGAAGAGTTTGTTCGTGGTTGGATATTTCTTAAGATTTTTTTACCGTTGCGTCTCTCTGTTGTGAGAGCCAACCACCTCATCAGGAATAATACCGATCGTGCTAAAATTGGCTGCGCAGAAGAATTTTACGGCAAATCGTTCGCTTATTTTTTATTGTTTTCTCGTGCTTCAGTGCTGCTATCAACTTGCACGTGCCGCACGACAACCTCGATTTTATTTTTCTGAATAATGTGACCGCTATAATTCTCAAGTAAATTCATTGAAATCGAAATAACCCCAGCCTTTCGATTCTCTACAAGCTCGTTTCGTCTAATCCGAACGCTGCCTATGTTCTTTTAGTAATACATGCTTGGCCAATATCCGTTGTGTCCGGAAAGGGCTGCATCGATCAAGATTGCCTTCAAAAGCTTCCTCCAATTAGCGATTCGAGTATTTCCCAACGTAAATCCTAAAAAAAGATTTGCGCCGAAATAAGACGTTTTCCCCTGAAAACTCTAAATTACGAGATGAAGAGTTTGTTCGTGGTTGGATATTTCTTAAGATTTTTTCACCGTTGCGTCTCTCTGTTGTAGGAGCCAACCACCTTATCAGGATTAATACCGATCGTGCTAAAATTGGCTGCGCAGAAGAATTTTACGGCAAATCGTTCGCTTATTTTTTATTGTTTCCTCGTGCTTCAGTGCTGCTATCAACTTGCTCGTGCCGCACGACAACCTCGATTTTATTTTTCTGCATAATGTGACCGCTATAATTCTCAAGTCAATTCATGCAAATACACTCAGCCAAACAAATGAAGGAACAAGAAATCGCTCCAATTTCTAACGTTTTTTTTTGCGTAGCTGTAACTTTGCTAAAAATTGTCGTGTGAGAAGAATGAAGAAGCATTTTGAAGCTTGACATTTCTAGTTTTAAAACCGTATGATGAAAGATTTTTTTTTGTCATTGGTCATGCCACACTCAAGAGAAATGTCACAAAGAAATTTTTTTTTCAAATTTTCGTTTCTCCAAGTAGTCCCCGGACTTTAAAAAAATTTTTCTGAGGGCACCAATAACACAGTCATTAAGCCTGATTTTCAACCTTTGATTTTATTCATTCTCTTTTTCTGTAGAACGATTTGTCGCTGAGATATCGGCCGGTGAATAAAAAAACATTTTTTTTCGTTTGATCATCGGTATCTTATGAACCGGTAATCTCATAACCAATCTCCCGGCAGTTTTGACAACTCAAATGAATTGCGTATGAGCTTCAGTTATTGTTTTTGGAAAATAAAAATTTTTCACCCCTTGCGTTCACTTGAAAAAGTTGCAAAAAAAGCACTTTTTCTGGTTATTTAGAAATCTCACCAGTTCTTTGCAAATATTGCGGTTAGAACAAACGTTTGTGCGTCGGCATTTAGCTTAATGTATCCACAATAACCCTATTAAATTTCAAGATGATCCGTCCATCCGTTTCTCCACCACGAATTGTTTATTTTAGGCTTCACTTGAAAAAACGCCTTTTCTGCTCTTTGAACATCGTCGGATGATTATTGCGATGAAAGAAAATAAATTCTCCATTTTTCTCAACATTTGGCATTAAATACTCATCAAGATAGTTTTTGAAATTAAGAAAAAATAAAAAAAAATTGTCTCAATCTTTATGAGTGTTAAGAATGTTCGGACACCGTTTGCATTGAATTTTTTTTAAATTTTCAAATGACAAATTTTGTGTTTTTTTATTTATTTCAAATTCGGGCATAAACGAAGCTCGGGCGACCGTGCGACGCTCGAGATAATTCGAGCGTCACGTGATCACTTCATCTCGTGAAAAAAGTCAGTCTGGGATGAAACCCAACTGGGACGAAACCCAAGTGGGAAAAGGCACATCGGCGAAAGTCAGTCAGCCACCATCCCACGAAATGGTGCTGCTCCGAGTACAACGTATGATTGACCGAAAAAGTTTTTATTTCATTTCCGGACTAGGCACCAATCGAATGAGAACGGAAAATTAGTGGCTGAAAGCGGCGATGAAAAAGTAAAAAATACATTTATAAAAAGTAAATTAGACCGAGAAGATGGATGAGAAACGTGCGAAGAATTGTGGCAAGTTCAACAGTTTATTACACCCCGAATCCCGTCGCCTTTGCACACGGACTTCCGCTTACAACAGCCACGGCAATTACTTTGTTTTTTTTTTTCATATAATATTTTCGTTTCAATCGTTGCTCGCGAATTGTCTTAATTTTTTTTTTTGCAAATGTCGGCAAGCGTTACATTTTTCAATAATTTGAGGGCTCACATACCCCTGAGTGCGTTCAAAACCGAATGAATCAAAAAAATTATTATGAACGTTATGTGCTGAAAAAAAATGAAATTGTTGACTTAACATTCTTTCTTCACTTTTCAACTAGAAGAAAATTGTCTGACGAAGAGAATTAAAAAAAAAATAAATAAATAAAGCAATTGCAGTATTTTAAATTCTAATATGCAGAGGAAAAATGTTTTTTTATGCTTTATAAAAAATTGTCCAATCAAAAAATTTTAAAAAAACCTCTCTTTAGACAATAGAGAAAATAATCTTAAAAACAATATTAAAAAATTTTTTTTTTTTTCTCATAGTTAAAAAGTTCATAATAAATGTAAAATCAACAATTTAATTTTTTTTCCACCATATAACCTTAATAATAATTTTTCGAATTTTTCTCGGTCTTCATCTAGCGCAAGGCCATGTGAGACCTTAATTGAAGAGCGAAGTTTGTTGAATATTTTCGGTCTAACGATTAGTGCAGTAAGACGAGAATGAATTGTTTTTTGTTTTTTTTTTTCTCGTTTTGCTGGTTAAAGCGGAAAAGCACACGCAGGTCGAACGACGTGAGACGTATCCGGCAAAACGGGCGATATCATTCAACCCCGTAGCTGGCTGGTTTCCAACGACGTGTTCGAGCTTTTTGCGAAACGATAAATCGTCAATGACGCCCACAACGAAACGACGAGTCAAGTTCAACGATGATTGTACGTCGTATTAGACGCCGACCTCGCATGCATATTTAACTCAGTTCCACGTCATTGTATTTCTCAGTGATATCGCAAACAATTTACCACGTTTCGATCGTGAATCTTGGACGATATACGTCATTTCCCACTAGATAGCGAATTACATAAATGCAGAAAAATAAACACTAAAAAGCTCGTAAGGTATTACAAGATATACATTAAAAAATCTCCAAAGTTCTTGAAAATTTTAGGGATGAAAGTTCATTATATAATGACAATACAAGAATTACTTCAGAATTTTTCACTAATTAATTTAATGATTGTGAATTTATGAATTCAACACGGCGGCTTCTAGGAAAAAAGCTTCTGCAGACTTTAAACGGTTATACGCAGTCGTAAGGCCAAAAAAACGTCGTTTTTTACGAATTTTTTCTGAAAAGGGTTTTTATTCGACAAATTCAAGAAGTATTAATAAATGTAGTGGTAGTTTTTAACTTTGTATCAGCATTTTTTACTTTCAAAAATATTGACTTATTCTGCTCCCGTAGACGATCTTCGGGAGGTCCTTCAAAAAAAGGTGTCTGGCGGTGAGAACAATATCTCCGGTTTGGATTATCTAATATGAAAAAACCGAAAAGTTTCTATTAGTGGATAGATAAATCGAGATATTAATCGCAGGACTAGTCGAAATTTTGGTTTTTGAGAAAATGCCGGCTCCAAAAAGAAAAAATTCCAATTTTCGACCGATATTATTTCGTTGAACTAATTTAAAAAAATAGAAAAATTTTACGAAAATCTTATTCCTTCGATCAATACCTGAAGAACACATACGAGAAGGTTGTGTTAAATTTGCAGACCGATCGGTTGCGCCGTTTTTGAGAAATCGTGCTCACCGACTTTGAAAACACCGTTTTGGGCGAAAACGCGTTGAAAGTTTCAAAAATCGTTGAAAATTTTTTTTTTCAAGTTACATGGAGTCATCTATGGCAGGGCCATAAAATGAACCCTCTGCATCATTAGCAGCTTCTAATATTCCAATTTGTTGTTGTATAAACGAAGAATCGATTTTTTGATATTTCCAACTGCGTATAACCCCTTAATGGGTGCAAAACGAGAGGAATTAGATCGCCGTGAATTTTCAAAATATTATAATAACGAGATTTACGATCGAGCGATTGATTATTCTGAGTTTCGAATAAATGGGCTGAGTAATTGTCAAGAAAGTAATCAAAGTTATGAGAAGTCTTTATGAATTGCGCTGCGTAGACCTGGCAACGTTTTGGAGTAGTACGCTGTTTATTCTGTCGGTACAGTAAGAAACACTTAGCTATTCCGCGGTGTCAATCCATGACAATGGCCGGTTTTGTATCTTTCACCTTTTTATCGTTAATGAATATGATTGCTGATCAATTAATGTCGTCCATGGTTTTTTTGTGAAAATCAGATATAGTCAAATTTTGTACCATTCAATTTTTTAAAACATGATCAGGAGGTGGAAGAGCAAAAAAAAATTAAACGATCCGATAACACACACAACACCATACATAAATTTATGCAATATAAACATATTGAACATCTATACATCCACCTATCTAACATTTTCTTATTCTGTTAAGTCTTATTGTCATTTTTTCGACATAATGACGAATGATCATCCATAATCTTTTTTTGAAAGCTCTCCATTTTACCTGTCGAACTTCGACATTCTTAATGGTCATTTTTCCCTTCAGCGCGACTGCGTCATCGCAACTTCCCCCGACGACTTCTTCGGCTGTCGTTTCAATTCCAGCCCCATATTTCTTGAACGTCTTGAAGTCCGGACATGGAATATTCATGCATGTGTACAATGTACTGAGGTGCGTCCACTCTGTTATGCCCGTCGACCGCGCGACTGATTAGGAACGGGTGGAAAGGGCATTTGGATTAGTATCATTTTTAATTGTTGTGATCTTGCCAGTAAAAAGTTGGAACTCACGTAGTTTTAGTGTTTAATTGAGGTCTTTATCGACAGGTTTGATTGAGTTACGACAGTTTGACAATAGTTCACAAGTGGTTACTATGATTTTACAATAGTTTATTACAGCGGCGGTCCGGGAGTCCCCGCAGAATGCGGATCGTATTTCCACGATTATCTTTCAAGACTTTGCAAGACTGACTCACTTTTTGTTACGAATTATCCGAACATCGCGAATAGACCGACTGGCCTTTTGCCTAGACACTGCTGAATTACCAACGCGAGTAGGTATCGCGGCTTGGGAATTACTCCCCAAGACGGATCGTCCCTGTCTGTATTCCGGAAGTAGACTGACTCTCGGCTGGTAGTTCAGCTCACAACATGACTTTTAGCCGAGAGTTCTATGATCGATTTGAAAAAGGCGCTGATAACTGGTCCGCTTTGGACAGTACGATGACACCGCCCGAGTTGATTGCCCTGACTTTTGGACGTGCGATTATTACAATCAATTTCCGAAACGTGCTGACACGCAGTCAGCAATAGTACTTACAATTAGTACAATGATCACGTTGGTACAATGATCCCTGAAGTTGATTGATCCGGCTTCAAAAATTCCCTGAGAACGTCGAAAGCCGAAAGAATTGCTAATTCGGTTAACTTTATTATTTTATTTATTATGAAAATTCGGGGATACAAAAACAACATTCTGCTATGCAATGCTTTTAATATATTCCGTTGTGTATGTGGGGCAGAAAGAAGACGACATTGACCTCATTTGAAGTTAAGGTTTTACCGTCTAAAAAATTTTGTAGAGACCGGAACAAGTAATAATCGGAAGGTGCCAGATTTTGAGAATATCGTGGGTGTGGCAGTATGTCCCATCCAAGCTGTAAAAGCTTTTGGCGAGTTAATAAACTTGTATGAGGTCTCGCATTATCTTGGTGGAACAGTACACTTTTTCTTTGAGATTAAACCTAGGCGTTTCAAATGATCATGAACGGTCGAATTCGATAAATTTAATATTTCAGCGATTCCACGAGGTTGAGTTCAGTTGAGTTAGCTGGTTTGCATCAATTGATGCTTTGATTTTTTTTTTCATCAGCTTTAAGTGGTCTTCCAGAACATGGTGCATCTTCAATATCAAAATTGGTGGATCGAAATTTTGGAAACCAGTTTTGTCCCTGGCGTTCTGTCAATACATCTTCTCCATACACATCGGATAATTTTTTTCTTGCTTGAACAGCATTTTTACCTTTTCGATAGTAAAAACGTAAAATATGCCGAAAATCCGGCTTTTCACTTTTCATATTTGAAAGGGTACCAACCAAAAACTATTGGGTAGAATCAATCAAACTTTTTCACAAGCAAGCAATGCTGGATCAGCTGTCAAAATATATAATGATTGTGCGGCTTAAGCGTGAAGTTGGCGGTGAAAAAATACAATTAAGTCCTCTATTGGGAAACAACGAAATTACTTTCCGAACAATCCAATACATTACGTTTTGTAAATATTTTGGAAATATTTGTTTTGGATTAACCAACTGAGTGTAATCTTGGGGACCGTAGATCGCGCGAGCGAGGGACGTTTTTTACGCCAGCCATGACAGCAGTGCTTCCAGTCGATATATATTCAAAAAGAAATTCGTCAGCATACCCTAACATGTACACTTTCGAATAAAACAGACCTGGATAAAATCAAACAAATAGTTCTTGAGATAATAATTCCTAAATTGTATCTATTTTTATCGATGTCTGCTCGGATGTTCCCCCTTAGAAGTGGAAAACTAATATTTCTAAATGTTTATTTATAGTTACTTTAGCTGAACACGTACGACATTATTTGCACTTGTAAATCCACGATTCGCTATTTTGGACTAACCTTTTGCCCGACAGTCCATCCAATACCTCAATAAAGTATTCACACAAATACAGTCACATACATGAGCGAATAAATTTTGACCCGTTCAATTTTTTTTTTCGGCATCCCCCGAATTAAACGTTCAAAAAAACGATTATTTACAAAAATCCGTCATGCATCACAGTTTGAATTATTCATTCAAAACACGAATATAAATTATTACTACCAGAAACGTCCGTTCGTGAGCTATGAATGAATTATGAGCGTATAAAAAAAGAAGTAACAAAAAATTATTTCCAAAGAGACTACCCCAAAGAGTTACAATTGCATAGCTGTGTAAAATTTATTTTTACCGAGTTCTCTCCAAATTCGTTCCCAAAAAGCTTTTTCACAGATTGATATCGAAATTTCACGGTGCTGTGAATAATATTTTGGTACGAGCGACAAAAAAATTATTTTTCGAAAAATCTTCGGAGCGGAGCCGATGTTATGTAAAATAAAACATTTTATGGACCGTTTATCGCGATGGTCGGGAAAATTTCACATAAATTCGATAACGAAGATAAAATTGTAACCGGAAGAATCAATTGCGAGGGTGTTCGAGGATCCAGCGCTAACTCGTTAATCAAGTGCGAATGCATATGGGGCATTACGCCCCAAACCACGAGATTGACACCCTTTTATCCATCGATGTGGTCGGTGATTTTTTTTTCGTATTTTTTGGGTCCTATGACCTCACTATTTTTTTTTTGATTTTTTGGATCCTCCCTTCCTCTAACCTCACCCCATTCAATTTTCGTTATCAAGATGTTACTGCTATTGCGTCATTTTTCAATTAGATGCAATTTTTTCCATAGGTATTTTATCGAAATTGAAGTACTTTTTTAATAAAATTGGAGTGCGATTTATGTTCCTAATATTTTTAGAGACTCTTTTTTAAATGGGGAAAAATTCGATTGTTTCCGAAATTTCCATACATGACGATGATTTCCTATCAAAAAAAAAAATGATATCTTTGTTGCAAAAAATCGACATTTCGGTTACTTTCCATAGACAATCGATTTTTCGATTATTATTTTCATACAAAATAATAGAAAATAATCAACAAATCAATTGTCCATCGAAAGTAATCAAACTACCGATTTTTTGCAAGAAAGATTTTATTTTATTTTTTTTTAAATAGCGAACCGTTATCATATATTGAAATTTCAGAGAAAATCGAATTTTTGCAAATTTTAAGAAGAATCTTTAAAAATATAAGGAGGAGAAATTCCACTTTAATTTTATTGGAAAATTACTTCAAATTCGATGACGTATCTACGGAAATACTTGCATCCAATTGAAAAATAGCACAACAGCAGTAACCTCTTAATAAAGAAAACCATATGGGGTGGATCCAAAAA
The DNA here is from genome assembly GCA_963971145.1 of Sussaba pulchella. Lineage (NCBI taxonomy): Eukaryota > Metazoa > Arthropoda > Insecta > Hymenoptera > Ichneumonidae > Sussaba > Sussaba pulchella. Next base: position 5,769,341 of record OZ020165.1, on the reverse strand, counting down.
ATCTAAAATAAAATTCGTGAGGTTATAAGATTCAAAAGATACTAAAAAAAAAAAATCATTGACCACATTGGAGAATAGAAGTTTTTCAATCTGGTGACTTGGGACGGAACGCGCCATAGAGTATATATATACAGAAGTGGTGTCGAACTCGTTTGGCATTCTCGTTAATTCAGTACGTGAATAAATTATAGTAGACCGTACCGTTGTGCAGTACGTACTGGACAATCGATTAAACTTCTGCGAAACTCGGGCTCTGGAGGCTCAACATCATCGAGCAGTGGCACAATGTGTGGTCACGGCGAGCAATGATCTTGTCGTCGACAAGAGCACGCTACATTAATGCAGTGTGTAAATCCGTGCGGGGAAGTTCCGAGGTAGTACGAGGATGGTTAAACCGAGTCGTATATTACTACATACCGGGCTCACGCGTGTCGTACATACGCAACGGCTTTACTACTGAATTACAAACACGTTGACGACAACGTAAAGGCAAATTCTCGTGGATCAACGAGCCGCGTGCACAAACCGGCACGTACATCTCTTACCAAGTGTTTCACGATTCGATGCGCATTACCGCATCGATAAATAACGATTGTTGGACTCAAAATATTTGTATTTCTATTGCTATAGTCCCTGTAGCATGTACATTTTTTAAAAAAGAAAATAAATCGCGAGCTGTCACTTGCTAATCTGCAAGTGTGTTGGCAATATAAGAAACCATTCTCATGGATTCTGGCTTTCTCATAAGGAACTATGATAGTTCAAGATAGTTCGTGCATTTTCTTCATTTCGGAGGAAGAAGTTTGAGAGTTTTAACTTGTAGCTTGTTTTTCCTTTTCTTAAGGTTAAGCTTTGAAATATTCAAAATTTTCTAAAATTCGATTTTATCGATTGATCTTCGCCGCATTTTATGGATAGTCCGGCTCAGTGACTTCTATACCTGTAGTAAGCTTTGGCTTAAGGGGTTAGGCCACTTTAGAGGCCGAAAAAATTGGCATTTTTAGGGATTTTTTTTTTAGAAAAAGTAAAAAGTCAATCGAGATCATAAAGAAAGATGTTTATTATTCATATCAGTGACTGTGTACAATAATTTTTTTGAAGCTATTAATTTCAAAATGGCCGCTGTGCAGCGTTTTTACGATGACGGCTTCGTTTTTCCAGAGTCCACGGCCAGACAGACAGTTCCTGTAAAAAAATCCTACGTAGTTTTGTAGAGTATGTATTTTTGAAAGTATATTAAAAATTTCACATGAATCGGTTGAATATTGTTTGAGTTATGTTTCCGGCCAATTTGAAAAATGCAGTTCTGAGATAAACGCGTTTGAAGTTTTGAGTAGTAGAAGCCAGAATCAGGCGGACCTGTACTGAAATTCTAAAAAGAAGTACTTTGATATTTTTCCTGGCCATAATCCTTCGGGACATCATTTTTGAGGTGCCAATGGAACATTAAAAAAAAATTTATTTACTAACCCGTTAGTAAAGAAATAATGTTCGACGAAATTGATATATGCGAAAGTTTCCCGTCGATATTTCATCCGACGCGAATTGATTAATTAACGTTGGCTGAATGATCGCCATCCAACTAATTGACGCGAATGAAATCCTCCGACTAATTTTTCCCTGAATCTCTTAGAATCCTTGACAGTGTTCTTTCTTTTTGTTTTCGCGTGCCTCCGTTCTCACGTTCTACTCTCAAGTCGTTCGTTCCCTGGATTCCTGGATCGCTGTCTGTAAAGTTCCGGCCGTGGAGGCACAAACGTGATCCGGCTTTCCATGTATCGTTATTCGAGATCAGAAATAACCCGTGAAAGGATAGGACTTTGTTCTCATATTTCTTTATAGACGCTAAACGGAACTTACCATTTTTCAATGAAAACACTTGTGCTTGCAGTACTATTATGGAATTCGTTTAAAAGAAAAATTGCAATATTCGACTACTGTTATTATTCATTTTATTTGACACGGAACGGAGAAACAATTAGCTGTGACGAAATAACAACAATGTTTGCTGCGGCGAACCGATGGACATGCGGTTAACAGAGAAATCTTAGGTGCAGATCGTTGAACTTCCATCACCTTTAGCAGCATTTTTTTCCTCCTTATTTTAGCAGCATGCCCTAATTCTTCAGCGCAATTTTTTTCTGTAATCCGAACTCTGCATCTGTTGTGCCCCAGAATTTCGTAAGAGAATTTGTCATATTAATTGCGGCATTCGACATTCTCAAGAGAATGTCGAAGGCCAGTGCTATTGGGAGAGGTGACTCGATCGGGTGGCAGCTAGACCGAATTAATTATGCTGAGTGCAGCAATTGCGTCAGCATTGTTTTGCTGACGTGATATTATTTGTTTATCTTTAATTTAGGAATCGAGTGCGGCTCGATCGTAAGTTGACGTACTAACTCTCGGTTTGGAGTCATATTGAAAGATGAAGTGACAACCGAGAGTCTTGTTCGAGAACTGGTAACGGAAAATCTGCCCTAAGCAGAGACTCCCAAACGGCAATAACTTCACTTTACTACAAGAGTTGAGGCATAATAACGCGCAATCCGGTTAAGGTACTGAACAGTACCAACGTAAGGCTAGTAAAACATTTGTTATATTCCACCCGAGTCGAAATTTTCACTCCTACCCTCAGCCTAGTTATTCTTGTATTTCGACGCTCCGTCTGTGGAGTGGACGATAGTGACGGAGGGTAGCGCGCGGCAAAATTATATATAAGCTACGGCCTACCTTCACTCCACAAATGGCAGAAAGTGAACAATAAAGCTGACGTAGGCATTTGGGGGGTAACACATACTCCACTCACAGCCTCGGCCAGCCTTCCTAATGCCGCCGCTAGCCTCGGCCAGCCTGCCGTCCAGCCGCCGCTAGCCTCCGCCAGCCTGCCACACAGATGTTAGATGCTGACGAACGAATAGTAAATAGGAAAATCGATTATATATTAATTATAAAAAATGATTAATTATAAGATATACATTTCTCCACAAAGTGAATTTAATAGAATTGATTGACATTAAAGAAAAAGTCGCCTGAGAATTCGATATGTTCTTCGTGGAATCGCCGTTGCGGGGTTTGATCCTAAGACCTACGGAACCTGCCTACCTACCCAACCTATTCATCTACCTCGCTACCGACTTGGCTATTCTGACTTTCGTGATTTCAATTACTTTTCATCTATAATACGTTCATCTAAGATGGCAGTCACAAGAATTTATATTTTATTACTCAGTCATCGGAATAGGCAAGTCGTGTTCTGGATATGTATATATGTATATTAGGGTGGCTTGAAAAAAAATGTTTTTTTCTGATTTCAATAAAAATACATTCACTGCAAAGTATCTTGCATCCGGAGAATCCACCCGAAAGATGAACCCGATCGGACCATTTTTAAGGGTCGCCCCAGATTTTTCAAGTTTTCCCATTTGATTAACATGGGAAGAACGTAAAGTTTCCATTCAAAAAAGCATAGCTCCGCAAATTTTATAGCGACGTTGATTCCGTAAGTTCCATTTGGAAGCTCTTCAAAAGCCACTTAAAATGGCATGCAGACCTTTGAAATCCGATTGCAACAATTTTGTTTTTTTCGTAAGAAATTATCGACGAAAATTGCCATCGGATTCCGAAGGTCTGCAAGCCATTTTGAGCAGTTTTTAGACAGATTTCAAATAAAACTTACGGGATCAACGTAGCTATAAAATTCACGGCGCTACGACTTTTTAAATTGAATTACGTTCTTCCTAAGTTAATCAAATGGAAAAACTTGAAAAAATTTCCGCACCCCCTAAAAATGGTCCGATCGGGTTCATCTTTGCGGTGAATTTTCTGGATGCAAAATACTTTGCAGTGAATGTGTTTAGATTGAAATAAGAAAAAAAACTTTTTTTTTCAAGCCACGATAATGCATACACATGAAGGTGATTTGCAGAGAAAAAAATGTTACTACTTTTTTTAAAGAATCTTCGGGCAACCCGTGAAATCGTGCGATCGGGCTCATCTTTCTACACGATTCTAAGGAAGCAGAATAACTCAAGATCCGCGACTGCAGCGAAAATTTGACTATTTTTGTTTTTACGAAACATCCATATATGTATATGTTTTCACACAATATGTGGAAACAATTCCACAATTCACATTATGAATTATGAAAACGTTGTGAACATAACCTTGATGTGATTTAAATGGCAGCACTTGCCACCCAATATTCAATATACCGTAAAAAATAAATTTTCAGTAAATAATAAGACTTCATTGAGGGAATTTTATTGAAAAAATTATTAGAGAAGTTAAGTTTGCAATAGATTATCAATAAGTTATTTTGGAATATCGTGGTATAACGGCCAAGTGACAAAGGGGGTCGGGGTGTATGTCCCGACCGTGAAAATCCCGAAAACGTATAGATAAGTATAGTGGCGTAGCTCTTTCGTTTTAAAGACCTATTGATTAAAACAAAAAAAAACCCTGAATTAAAACCATTATTCCCCAAGTAAAATTCGAAAAAGATGCACAGTTTTCGAAAAAGTCCATAAATTTTTAACCGTTTGAAAAAAAAATGGAAAAAATCATGAATTTTTCTTTCAGTAAAAACAAAGACCTATAAAAATATTAGCAGGATAAAAAAAGAGCACGCAAAAAGCTTGTCAATTAGGCATAGAATGAACTCTTACAAATCACTGCCTTGTGGTGTGTTCGCATCATACGTCACATCGAATTTTTTCACTGCATGTAAAATAATAAAACATTTAAAGCTATCCGCCTCATGAGCCGCATGATTTATTATAGTTTTATTTCTACATGTGGACATCGGCACTTTCAATTTCAATCATAGCGGGCGAACTAATTGCCGTTTTTCACTGGCATTAATTAAATATTACTGACCTACCCTGACAAAGTTTTACATAAGGTATCTGTTTGAATTAAAGGGTCTGTTTGAGTAGCTTATTTAGGGTGGCCAGACTAGAAGAGATTGAGGAGGGTGGACGTGGCTGGGACAGGTCATGTAGGCTAAGCAGGCTAGCCTTATAAGTGGGCCCACTAATTTTGCCATGGACTTTACAACCGATTTAAACCAAGCTAAGAACTAAGAATTTATTTTTTATGAATATCGCGTCGTGTTGTATTTTCGTTCATGTATGCGTTAACTTTATGATCCGGGATTATTCTTTTGGTCTTTTTTCTTTGTGTTTTTCTTGTATACACGCAACCGGGATTATTAAAATACAAATGTGATTGTGAGGTAGTAAAAGAATATCAAATATCGCCGCCTTAAAAGAAGGTGACGTTTCACCTTCTTATTGGTAATCGATCGACAGATTTACGCGCACATGCGGAAAGATCGTATAAGCTCATGCGCGTGCTCCAAAATCCCACTACGAATGCTGGAGGCCGCGAGGCTCCCAGGTATTATCCTCTTTCTCTCTGGAACGCCGGCGACGACAGATCTCCTCATCGATCTCAATCTGATGGATCCAAGTCGTTTGCATTGAGGCTGAATTCCCTGTTGTGGAGACGATCTACATCCGTACTCTTGTTACGTCTGGGGTAACAATATCTTAGAATTGCCCTGTTTTTGACCTTAGCAAATGCTAATTGGTCAGGGATACGGGCTGACGATTTGATAAAGTATTATTTTTATTAAAATGTATTAAAATATTTATTGAGAGAGAAGTACTTGTGTTTTTACTGATAAAAACACAAGTGAGAGAGAAGTATAAAATGTATGTGTGGGTTAGTGTGTGTGATAAAGGTCCGCGTGGGTACGCGTTACCTTTATATCTAAAACTAATGTTAATTTAATTAGCAAAAGAATGGGAGTCCGCGTGGGTACGCGTTACTCCCGTGATTTAGGATGAGAGTCCGCGTGGGTACGCGTTACTCTCGGGTTTGGATTTTATGAAGGTCCGCGTAGGTACGCGTTACCTTCGGGTTAAGGAGATGAGAGTCCGCGTGGGTACGCGTTACTCTCGGAATTGGAAGGATGTGAGTCCGCGTGGGTACGCGTTACTCACAAAGGGTAGTTTGGGTTTTTGGAAAGAGGATTGAGAAACTTACAGAAAACGTTGAAGTCTTTTTTCCTCTGTTAATTTAATACTTTGCAAAAAATATTTATAATGTGGGACTGGGCCCAAAATGAAGTTAGGAGATGTCGCGCGGTCGGAGGTTGAATAATAACTGAGTAAAAGACGCGTGTGTGGCCCTTTTATACAATTTCGGGTCCACACAAAATATTTAACAAGGTTGGAGAGGGTAGTTTTCCTTATTTATTATTGGTTGAAAACACCGTCTCCCACCTTCTTATTCTCTAAGACGCGTTTCGCTTTTAAACTACGAAGCTAGTGGTAAGGGTGGGAAAGGGCAAATTTTCTTTGTATCTCATTGGTTACAATTTCCCGTTTCCCACTTCTTAGTTTTATGCAAAAAGGTGGGAAGAATCTTATCTTTTCGAGCTGAAGGCCCAAGAGTCCCCTCCCTTATATCTTTGTATGCCCCTTGAAGAAGGCCATACACTCGCGCCCGTGTTTCGAGGGTTGCAGCCCTTCAGGCGTCTGTGTGGTGGCGTTACGGGGACGTAACACTCTCGACGGGAGAAAATCGAGATGCGTCCTGGACCTCTCTGCTCAATTCGTGGAACGCTATCAGACTTCAAAGAGAAATCGAACCTTCTAGATCGACAGGTGTCAACGAAAGAAAAAAGATAAGTACAGGTGCACCTGTCTGAAAAACTATAGCTATTACCTAAAAACTCAATATATATATTGATTTTTTCAATGATTGCTAATTAATTAATGGTTAAAGTAAGATTTTTACTATTTTATCAATTGACTGCTAAGGGCGACAACGCCGCAGTCTGACTTTTTTTTCATCGGTGGTAGCACTGCTCGACCGGTCGATCCTTATGTTGTTCTCTCTGTGCGGATGCTTCTTTGTTTGTAATTCTAATCTTAAATAGCGTGGGCAATGTTTGAGAAAAAATGTCCAAAGTATATCGGTGGAAAGTATTTACACCACGGTATAACAAGGTGTTTCAGATATACCGACAGAATAATCAACATTGTACTCTACGTTGCTACGTCTACACAGGATAATTAGAAAAAAGGCGATAATCCTCATTACTTTAATAAAGTTCTCGAGAATTAGGCAGATGATCCATTTGAAACTTAGCATAATCAATCGCTGGATCTTAAATCTTGATGATCTAATATTTTCAGAATTTTCTGTAATTTAATTCCATTCGTTTTGCAGCCATGAACGACTGCAGAAGCTGATCTCCCATAAGAAACGGTATACAATTCACAAATCTATAACTACTAAACCGTTTAGCGAAAAAATCTGAAATAATTCGTGTATTATCATTCAATCAAAAACTATCATTCCTCAAATTTTCAAGAATTTTTGACATTTATTAATATCCAACCAGTAATACTGTTGTGCAACCAGCACACTTGAAATCTCTTTTTTCCGTACGAATCACTACCTGAAACAAAACACAAAAGAACAGAATTATTAATAATTAATTATTCAACTCACCTATAAATAGTCCAGTCTTACTTACACTCATATTACTTACCCTACATGCGAAGTGTCTCCCGTCGGTATAGTAGTATCCCGAGTTATCAAGTAACTACGGGAATAATCCGACGGTTGGCGCTGCGCGAAATCGATTCGATTTAACACCCAGGGCCCCTCAGGCGCCTAGGCCCGAACCTGGCTACTACGCCGCGCTTCAAGCCGCCACAACGGCCGCGCGGGTATATAAGCTGGAGCGCGATCCACCTCATGGCCAGTCCAGGGGGCCACAACTCAAATGGGAGAGCCGAGATCCAAGTGTTGCGAGTTCCAAGCGGTAGTTAGCGCTGGTCCCGCGTCTACGGCAGCTCCTCTCTCGGGCCATACCGATATTTATTTCACACATATAGGTTATGATAGGTTATGGATAGGTTTTTATAAATACGTATAGGGTTGAATAACGGTTGCTACAAATTTGATAAGTTTCGTTTTTATTAAATGACCTGAAGACTCAGGTTAACCCTGGAAATACAATGAATTACAGGGATAATGATGAATGTATTATATTTACACGCCTATAAAGCATTCATTACGCAAGTAAACAATTATTCGATAACAACACTGGATGTTAAATTTTTTCTTCAATAGAAATGAAAATCTCACAATAATTCAGCTCAACATTTTTGAACACGTCTTCTTGTATTTCTTTATTTTTATTTATCGTACTTCATGAAAAATGATAAACAAGTTTCCGAATGAAAAAACTTCTAACGGTAAGAATCTCGCGAAGCCACATTCTAATGGGAACTGACAGGGGTGGCAGGCAGGAGCCAAGGGACCCACGGCAGCGGCCCCTTGGCTTGTGGGGGCGCCAAGGGGGTGCAAGGGGACCGGCGGGGGCACGGCACTGCTGTAGACGCGACACCAGCGCTAAGTACCGCTTGGCTCTGCCAACACTTGGATCCCGGCTCTCTCCTTTCAGTTGTGGCCCCCTGGGCCAGTCTTCTACCGCTGACGAGTGGAGTAGCTGGACAAATCCTTCCTCTTTCACCGCTGCGAAGTGGTCACCCCGTCCACCCGCTGCAAAGTGGTCACCTCTTCCACCCGCTGCAAAGTGGTCACCTCTTTCACCCGCTGCAAAGTGGTCACCTCTTCCACCCGCTGCAAAGTGGTCACCTCTTCCACCCGCTGCAAAGTGGTCACCTCTTCCACCCGCTGGAAAAGTGGCTTACTCCTCATTATCCTACTCTTTCCCACATTTTCCAGTATTCCAACCGAAATCTTACAAAGCTTCCGCGCCTCTACCGCATCGACATATATTCTTTTATACCACCTATTTTCATTTTAGCCACCACGGCACATCATTTTTATTATCGTCGTTTCTCGTTTTCTTTTAATAAATATATATCTATATCACGTTTAAACAAGCATTAATATTATTTACCCTTATAATTTCCTCCCATCCATAGTGTTACACAACAATACCTTAACGAATTACAATACAGAAACGGATATTACGACTACGATCAGCTGCTCCAACGCCACAACAACAAGAAACTTCAACCTGTAAGTGACGATTACATTTATTACATTCCGAACAACGAAGCCCATAGCTCGAGTGGTTGAGAAGATAAATGAAAAATAAAAGGACTCCCGGAACATTTTAGGAAAAGATTGAGTCTTAAAATTACAACAGATTAGTCCACGGAAGTAAATAAAAAATATCAGATCGTGAACAAGAAAACCTATTAGGGTCATTCGTCGATATTTGACGAATTGAAACGAATAACCGATCACGTCGTTGGATAACCATCCAGCACAGTCACGCCGTGGTAGCTCATCGGAGTCCCTCCTGCGGATGGAACAGATGCGGGCTGCGGGCGGACTCGAGGCAGCCGTCGGGTACATTACCTTTGGCGCTAAGGAGGGGCTTCGGAAGCTTTCGCCGACGGGAAGGATTTCCGTCAAAGAAGAGGCAGCCCTTCGTAGCGGCCTAAGGGGGCAATTCGGGGTAAACTCGAGGCGTGGCGCGTCTTTCACGGAAAAAAGCGGGTCCGATTTGGATCTTTCTGCCAGGCGGAACGATCCCGCACGAGTCACGGAGACGATGATCGACGGCGGAATCGATTGCCTCACGGTGAAGACTACACGCCCGCTGCGATCAGGCACCGTGGCCTGCATAACTCTCGTCCAACAGCTCACGTCAATACCCTATCGTACGACCAGAGAGGTCAGGGTTTTAGGGAGCAGCGGCATAGGCGACATTTTTCTAGGCAAGCAGGAAGATATTGCACTTTGTCAACGCGGGCTCGAACAGAGATGGCGTCGTGTTACGGATAGGACGCCAATCATCAGCCGCGACCTGGCGGGTCTTCGGGATGTAGATAAGGATTTTCATGAGCTGATCAGGAATCTTGAGGGTCGGAATCTCGAGCTGAGAAAACAGCTGGACATCGAAAGGACGAGAACCCGCCGGAGCGAGCGACGCCGCAACGCAGGAATACTGAGTCTAGATACGGGCTTGAAGTGCATCCTGGGGTTCAACGGTGGTGGTCCCGATGAGCTAGACGATTTTCTTCGTTCGTGTGAATGCGTATTCAAGTACGTGACAGACGAGGAATACGATGTACAGCTGGAGCTCGTACTAGCCCTCAAGATCAAAGGTCAGGCTGCGCAACTACTAAGACATAAGAGTATATTTACTCTAAGCGAGCTCAAAACGGCGCTCAAAGCTTTTTACGCGCAGCGAAAGTCGCTGGCTGCTGTGTATATGGAATTTATCTCTCTCCGACAAGTTAAAGGCGAAAGAATCGCTGCGTACGAGGCAAGAATGGAGAGAATTACAGCGGAGTTGATAGAAAAACTCTGCGAGCGTTTCTCCACCTCCAGCGAGGTCAAGACGGTGGAAGACAGCTTTCGAAGATGGGCGCGAGTAGTCTTCGATAATGGACTGCACGGACACTCGCAGGCGCGGAAGGTGTCGGGGAATTAGGTGACACTACAGAAATCTGTGACGGGCACCGGGAAAGTCCGTGGCTGCTAAAAGAAAAGACCTGCTATAGCTGCGGAAATACAGGGCATCTAGCGCGGAATTGTACGCGCGTATCAAGTCGTGCGAAGCTGCCAGTTGCAGATGCGAACAAGCCAATGAACCTGGTTGACGTTGCCTGCTCATATTGCAAGAAACGAAGGAAAAGGTTGCGAAAAATCAAGGCTGCTTGCCAAGGACATCACCAGGGAGTACAGTCCACCCTCAGTCAGCCGGGAAACGTCGGACAACAAAACGCATTGGATACATCGCACGCTGAAGCAACGAATGGCAACACGGAAAAGCGGACTATCGGTTTATTGAGACTGAACACGCTCGATGTGATCCGCTGTGGGAAAGATGGGACCGCAGGTGGACAATCTTGAAGAGAAGAGGGGCATAGATAATACAGGTGAGTGTGGATACAAGCAGAAATGGGCGCATTTAAGTAGAAATGTATTTTTTTCTCGGTATTAATTTCGATTTTAAATACTGAGTGGTTTTTCGCTCGGTATTTATATTTCGATTTAAAATGCTGAGTGAGTTCTCACTCGTCATTTATTTCGATTTGAAATAAGGAGTGGTTTTTTACGCGTTATTTATTTCGGTTCCAAATACTGAGCAGGTTTTTCACGGGTTATTTGTTTCGATTTGAAATACGGAGTTATTTTTAACTCGTTATTTATTTCGATTCAAAATACTGAGCGGTTTTTCATCCGTCATTAACTCCGATTCAAAATATCGAGGGATTTTTAGTTTTTCGATTAGAACTCGTCAACGGGGGTAGATAGACAAACTGTTCCAACGGAAAATTTACTGCATTCCATGCGCTTTGTAAATCTGTAATAATAACGATGGATAAATTTTAACAATTGATGATAACTCATTTCAAAAGCGGACTTCTCTACATCTCTGCAAGGGTTTTAGTTCGATTGAAATATCACTTTGTCAATGTACATATTATATTGTGAGGAAACAGACTCAACATGTTTTTTTTTCCTCATCCATACCTTTCATGAGATCCACAGAAAGAAAAATTTCAATGACACAACAAAAATATAAAAAATAAAATACCGACAGAAAAATGAGTAAAAAACCTTTCTTTCAGTATTTTATTTTTTATATTTATTTTTGCGTCATTGAAATTTTTGTTTCTATGGTTCACACGATAGGTGATAATACTAAGGGTATGTTGTGAAAATTTCAAGGCGATCTGAACCTTCGTTTAAAAGTTAGAACTTTCACACGGTTAAAAAAAATACATTGACATGCTATTTCCGCTAGTTCCGTTATTGACTGCTATCATTTAATTTTTTTCAAAAGGTTAATTTGACTGCGTGTGCGTGCGCGTGTGTGTGTGTGTGTGTGTGTGTGTGTGTGTGTGTGTGTGTATGTGTGTGTGTGTGTGTGTGCATGTGTGTGTGTGT